>PVJS01063798.1:0-10400 GCA_004027185.1 Glis glis | reverse complement strand
ACTGAATTAGTGGTTGCTCCAATCCTAAGACTCCAGCTCTTAGACTGTTCGACCAGCTACTGGTTCCTCTGACCCTCCACGTGCAGTCAGAACCTGGGACTACATTGCTGCAAACTGTAAGCCATCTGATAAATCCCTTTTTTTAAAAAATATACTCATTCTGTGTATTCTGTTAATCTAGAGAACCCTGTCTAATACATCCATGTTCACAGCAGTACAATTCACAGTAGCCAAATTATGGAACCAACCTAGGTGTCCATCAACCAATGAATAGATTACAAAATCATGGGATATACACACAACGGAATTCTACTCAGCAATAAAGAACAAAATTATGTCATTTGCAGGAAAATGGATGGACCCGGAGAATATCATGTTAAGTGAAATTAGCCAGTTCCAGAAAGTGAAGGGTTATATGTTTTCTCTCATATGTGGAAGCTAGGGAGTAATTGGGATATAAAAGGGACTATAGATAATGGAGGCGAAATTTAGTGGAGAGAGGGAGGTGGTCTAGGGGCAGTTGGGGGTGAATTAATGAAGGAAACACTTCTACTCATGTTTTATGCATATGTGAGAATACCAATGCCAATCTCAATATCATGTATGGGGAAGGGGGGAGTGGGGAGGGAGAAAGCCATCAACTGTTGTGTGCATGTATGTCACTATCACTATGAACTTCGTTATTATGTAAGACTATAGTGAACCAATACAAATATTTTACAAAAAGAAATGGCAACCAATCCTAACCCCTTTGTATTAATCCTGCCTGTCTCTCCAATAAAGGAACTCAGCTTTAAGGCAGGCATCTCATAGCATTCTCCTGCGGCTGATACCAGATAAAGGTTGACATATAGTCTAAGTGGCGCAAACAGATTAAAGCAAATCCCGTTGTTTTATTGTCGTAGTAAAGCTCTCCCTTTGTTGAAATATATTAGATAAATTTGGGTGTTTGAAAAGTTCAGAGTCTACCCTGTTTTTTTTTAATAAAGTCAGCACATGGAAGAAAGCAAAGCCAAAGAAACTGCAGAGAAGCTGGCATCTTGGGTTAACCTTGCGTGGAGCTTGCCCTTACTCTGAATCTCCTATTACAGGAAATACAATATATCTTTACACTTTAAACTAACTGGAGATGGAGGGGTTTTGTTTTGTTTTTAAATATAGTCAAAAACATTCTCACTTATGCAGATAAAGATTGATTCTACCTCCAGTTTCTGAGAAAAGCCTTCAGGAACTTAATCCAATTACCTTTTTCCAAATTCCAGATCCCAGGTATTCAAGTTTGGGCACATGGCCAGGTCTGACTTATAATGTTGAAGAACTTCAGATTTGCAAACTGAAATTTTGTAGTAACTGGACTTGCTTTTGATTTCCCACTAGATAGTAATAAAAATGCATTTAGCTCTTTATTTAGAGGTTACACCAAATGAATGATACCTTTTTTTACTTATGCCAGTGTGTGTGTGTGTGTGTGTGTGTGTGTGTGTGTGTGTGTGTGTGTGTGTGTGTGTTACTGAGGATTGAATCTAGGAACATTCTACCTCTGAGCTACACCCCCAGTCCTATTTTGTTTCTTTATTTTGAAACAGACCTAAGTTGCTGAGACTGACTGAATGTGCAATCTTCCTGTCTCGACCTCCCAAGTACTAGGATTACAAGCATGTACCATCACACCCAGCTCCCTTACGCCATTTTGAGTTAAATTTTCTGTTTCTTGAACATGAAAGCATTTCACATGAAACTAGTATCTAGAAAAATACTGTTTGGTTATATTTCTGGTTGAGTTTTCCTTTTTTGGTGTATCTATGATCAACATCCTAATGATTAGAGGTATTTGCAAAAAGATTTGCAGGATTTGAAAAGGCCCCACACCCATTCATTAAAATAAATAAATCTCCAGCCAGAAAATCAAACCAATGAGAAGAAATAGGCAGTATATCCTTTCTTTTTTGAAGCTTCCAGTCTGTGGAGCACCTGTCCTGGAGTTCCTGCCTTGCTCAATTCATCCCTAGAGAGTAGCAGGTGGGCCAACTGCACACTGAGTTTGCCAGGCGGCCAGGGGGTAAAGCTTTGAAAGTGAGATATCACATTGATCACTGCTGCGGCTGTGAGTTTTCACCTATCTCATGGTCAGGCACAAACAGCCCATGCTCTATTTGGAAAAATAACAAAAGTTAGTGCCTGCACAATTTTTCCTTGTCTATTAATATACTCACTTAAAACAAATAAACACTAACATTAGTGTTCACTCTTTCAAAGTAGGTCTACTGGGAGGTATTTATATTTTAACAGTGATTACCCCATCATTTGGGAAGTACTTTTTTTTTTGCGGTACCAGGGATTGAACCCAGGGGTGTTCTACCTCTGAGCTACACCCCCGGCCCTATTTTTTATCCTTTATTTTGAAACCGGGTCTCATGAAGTTGCGGAGGGCCTCACTAAGTAGCTGAGGCTGGCCACGAACCCAGATCCTCCGGTCTCCGCCTCCCAAGTACTGGGATTACAAGCGTGTGCCACCACACCCGGACGGGAAGTATTTTTTTAATTATTCTCTTTTTGAAAAACTGCTATAGCATTTGACAGATTTTTTTTGCGGTACTGGGGATTGAACCCAGGGCATTCTACTTCCGAGCTACACCCCCAGCCCTATTTTTTACTCTTCATTTGGAAACAGGGTCTCACTAAGTTGCAGAGGGCCTCACTAAGTAGCTGAGGCTGGCCGCGAACCTGCGATCCTCCGGTCTCAGCCTCCCAAGTACTGGGATTACAAGTGTGTGCCACCATGCCCGGCTTTGACAGATATTTTGACAGTTGTTCATGAGAGTAGATGTCCTAATGTGGGACCAGCTTATTCATCAGCACCGTGATTAAGGGGGATAAATTAGGTGGATGATTAAATGGGGCAATATGGTTTCTTTATCAAATGAAATGAAGCAAGGCTAAGAAAAACCTATGTATTCAAGTACCCATTAAATTTGTATTCTCTTATTTGCTCCTATCCTAATAAAAAATAGAAAAAAGTTCAGCAAGTCAGAAATTTTCCTAAAAAAGGATGCTAGTCTACTAAGAGAAATGTATTACTTTGACTATGAAAGTTTTCTCTGTTTTAAGGATATTCTGTGAAATGCAGATATTTCTGAGGTGGACAGTTGGGGAATAAAACCTACTAAAGAAGTACTTGATCAAAAATAATGATGAGAAAAGTGAGAGCTAGAAGAGATAATATAAAAGAGGTGATTGTTGAAATGCGAGAGGCTGTGTCCAACTGAAAAAAATCCAAATCGAATGTGAAATCATATCCACAGGGTGGGAGATGAATGGATGAGGTACGATTCTTCCGTACAATAAAAGGCTCTGGCAGGGAACCGGAACATTACTGTAAATGGTAGAATGTTCTTTACCTCACTTTCATTAAATCAAATGCCTTCTACTTGTTACTTTCTTACCTTTAAAAAGACTCTATGCTTCATTTTTGTTGAAGACAGTTGTACCTTTCAACTTAATATAGCACAGGTAGCCTCAGACTTCATTCTCAGACACAGTGATTTCTATGGCATGAAGGAAACGAAAAGTGACTTTTTTATAGTAGATGAGATCCGTAAGAACCCTTTTCACATTTTTTATTTCTTTAGGATTTTCCTCCCAAAGATTTGTTATGCCTACTACTGAAAGGAACTGGAAAATGCAGAGATTAAAATGCATGGGGAAAGAAATATTTAAATCTAAATATTTAAATATCTAAATAAACAAACCTAATCCCATTTGAAGTTAACAAAATGCACTTCAGTTGAGTAGATTTAAGCCCTTTGGGCAATGAATTAATTGTCCCCCAAGCTCTCTGGCATCTACTGGAAATATAGGAAGTGTAATAGGTTTGTATTTTCTGACAGCATTAAGTGTAGCCATTCATTGCAAGCAGTAGACTTTAGCTTAGACTAAACTCAGCCTAAGTGCATTTGTTTACAAATACACTTTGTGCTATAGAATACACAACCAGGAGAAGGCTTGCTGGGAATAAGAAGATACTTTCCTTAATCAAGTAAAATCAACTATGTGTCGGGAATTACAAGATGCGGAAATTTGGGGAAAACAGAGCAACTATTACAACTCAATAATACAAAGGCAAATAATTAGATTTAAATTGGTAAAAGGAATCTTTGGATTCCTTGGATTTTTTATCCAAAGATTCCTTGGGTAAAAGGAAAAGATTTAATCTTTGGATTTTTATCCAAAGATAGACAATGGCCAATAAGGACATGAAAAGATGCCCAATGTTTTAGCCATTAGGGAAATGAAACCCAACCTATCATGAGATACCACTTCATACCCACCCAAATGCCTATAATAAAAAAGATAATAACAAGTGATGGAGAAAATATGGAGATATTGGAACCCTCATATACTGGTGGCAGGAATGAACGATGATACACCACTTTAGGAAGCAATCTGGCAGTTCCTCAAGTGATTAAACATAGGTGCACCACTTTATCCAGCAACTCCACTGTGAGGCAATCTCCAAAAACAAGTTAAAACATTTCTCCATAGAAGAACTTCCAAACAAATATTCCCAGCAGCATGATTCATAATGGTCAAAGGTGGAAACAACCCAAATATCCATTAAGTGGTGAATTAATGAACCAAATGTGGAAAATTAATAACATAAAATATTATTCAATAAAAAAATGTAAATAGATAGAGGGTACAATGCAGATGAACTTCGAAAACATTATGATGCATAAAAGAAGTAAGTGACAAGGGGCCATATTGTATGATTCTGTAAGTGTAAAATGTCCAGGACAGGCAAATCTACAAAGACAGAAAAATAGATTTGGTTGTCCAGGGTGAGGTAGATGGGGAATTTGAGTGTTATGTGAAGTATACCTTGATAAAGCTGTTAAAGATGCAAAAGAAGGCTTCAGGGTACATGTCTTACAATGCTACAGAAACAATAATCTTAGAATTTTAAAGCCAATTCTTCTCCTACTAATAACTCTCTAATTTTCTGCTCCACAATAAATTTTTAGATTTAATTCTTTGGCAGTACGGTTGGTGGAAAGATCATATTTTGCACAAATGAATATTTAGAGTACATAAATGGTTTCCCCAAAGTCCCACACAATCAGTAACAGATGTGCAAACAGAAGCCTGGTTATCGGATTTTTAACCTACGACTTCGTCTCTTAGCAACCCAACACTCTGGTTGCCAATCTCACATACTAAAGCCCAGAATCTGAAATGGTATTTATTGAATGGCAAGGAAATATAGTTACAGGGATGTCTTATTAAGATAAAAATGTATAGATCTTGGGCCCAAATCTTTGGAAAATGCAGTACAAATAGGTCAGCACTCCTTCTAGTTAAAGTTAAATGGAATCTTTTCTCACCTCAATTGTGAGTTTTACAAAGGCCTCTTTCTTGTTCTTCATTGCAAGAGTGATTTCTTAGGGAGAAGACAATCTGTTTGTTGAGTCAGTTTTTCTCTAATCTCACACTCATTGATTCTAAAATTATATTTCGATGCTCACTGCATTATTGGGATAAAGAAATACTAGAGGGTAACAAGAGGTCAGAAAGAATAGAGTGCTCTAAAATGGACTAGGAGCTGCTGAAGGTTGAACAGGTATTTTTGGTGGCCCATTTAAACTCTCATTTCAGTTAGTACTGACCTTTTTCATAGCTCAAATCAAATGAATTTTGCAGAGCAAATGGAATGTTCTCTGGCTTAAAATATAAAAAAAAAAGGCAAATACTTTCCCAAGAGGTTTTTCTGATCAGGTGTGGTGGTGCACACCTGTCATCCCAATACTTGGGAGGCTGAGACAGGAGGATCACAGGTTTCAAGTCAGTCTCAACAACTTAAGGAGGCCCTCAACAACTTAGCAAGACCCTGTTTCTAAATGAAAAATAAAATAGGGATGGGGGAGTAGGTTGGAGGTAGAATGCCCCTGGGTTTGATCCCCAGCACCCCAAAAATACATTAAAGAATTTTTATCCCCCCAAATTAAATAATCTGGAAGCACAAAGTTTTTTTATGGAATTGAAGGTCAGAAGGCAGAAGTCAGCTACTACTAAAGTGACCTGAAGCAGTTTTTATCTTCTCTGTTGTGGTTTCTTCCTCCTTACAATGAAGCAGATGAACAGATGAACTTGAGAGTTATTTATAACTTGGAAAGTCTGGACTATTTAAAGATCAAGTTCTGATATGAGTGAAAATCAAGCTCTGATATTAGTGACAACCCTCCTTTTCTAAATTTTGGTTCTATATTCTATTTAAACCCATATTCAATGTTCCAGAGAATAGAAACTAAAAAATTACTAATAGTAGGCAAATAATTATTCAGTATCAGAAAATTTATAATCCAACCCACCTCAGATAATTTTATTGTATAGTATTTGACATGTCAAACATGGGTATTCTTTTCATATCTATATTTATGATTTTTATTACTTAGTTACATATATTTATCTCTAGACCAATAAAAGGTTCTCTTAAATTGATTTTTAACAACGTAAAGACAAAGGAAAACTTAAGTTGAAAACTTGAGGCACTCTTTATCTTTTAGAAATGCTTGTTTTTGAAAATAAATTAATAAACCTTGAAATTTCTCTGACTTGTAAAGATACCCAGGATATATTTTTCCCTAGGCTGCTTCATCATACTGACTTTAACTCTGATATATGAAATTGGACAATATATATCATTGGGATAGTAAAGTCAATGTAGCATCTATTTTCTTTAGAATAATGCTGTGCATCCATGTCTAATCAGTTTTGACTAGCTTCCTACATCTAGTGAAACTAAATTTTAATTAGAATATATTAAATAAACAGGAACAGAATGTTTCTTAGACCTTATATAAAATGCTAAATTAATATTTAACTTTCTTTCAGACATTAGTGATTAAAGAATTGTCCTGAGGAAACATGAATGCACTACTTGGAATTAGTAAATGTTGCTGGACTCTTTTATGAATTTAATGTATATTTATTAGTGTAAAGTTTTTTAGTTTGTTTCAAGAACCATATATAAAGTTGCCTGATAAATGTTGTCCAGGTGAGATTTTCCCACAAAACCAGCATTTTGTTTGCTGGATTGTTTAATGTAATTTTTTCTCTTTGGATAATATTTCTTCATCTGTCTTCAAGCTTATGGATTCTTTCATCTGTGTGTTCATCCAGTCTACTGATAAGCCTAATTGAAATATTCTTTTCACCTGTTGTATCATTTGTTTCCTTGCATTTCTATCTCAATCTTGTTTGTAGTTTTCTTCTTTGGTGAAATTCCCCTTCTTTTTATAGTTATTTTAATGTTTCTTCTTGACAACATAGAGATCATTTTCAGATCTGTTTTGTTTGTTGCTTTAGCTCTGATCCTTTTTCTCATGTATCTTATGATTTTGCGAGGCATTTTTTGTGATTAAGCAGTCAAGAGTGAAGTAAATATAATTTATGCCTAGAAATGTGCATGTCTCGTCTTCTGTGATGCTGTTAATAAGTGAAGCAGAGTCAATGTGGTCTGTAGTGAAGCAGAGTTTGGGTTTTATTATTATGATAATCACTTTCATAACATGAATTATCATCTCACAGTTGTTAGAATGGGCTTTGTCAAAAAGAGGAAAGAGAAAAAGACATTATTGGTGATAATGTCTGGAAAAGGGAACACTTGTACATTATTGGTGGGTTGTAAAGTAGTATAGCCATTATGGAAAGCATCAATGTGGAGATTACTCAGAAAATTGGGAATGGATCCACATGATCCAGCTATTCCATTCCTGGGTATTTTTCCAAAGGGACTGAAATAAGAATATTATCATAATATATACATATTCATGTTTATGGCACCACTGAAATAAAAATATTATCATAATATATACATATTCATGTTTATGACACCACAATTCATAATAGCCAAATTATGGAACTAATGTAGGTGTCCATCTACAGATGAATGGATTAAAAAATTATGGGATATACACACAATGGAATTCTACTCAGCAATAAAGAAGAACAAAATTATGTCATTTGCAGGAAAATGGATGGACCTGGAGAACACTATGTTAATTGAGATTATCCAGTTCCAGAAAGTGAAGGGTCATATGTTTCCTTTCATATGTGGAAATTAGGGAGTAATCAGGATATAAGAGGGACTTTAGATAGTAGAGGGGGAAAAAACAGCAGAGCAAGGGAGGTGGTTTAGGGGAGAAAGGGGGAATTAATGAAGGAAACACTTCCACTGACATTATGTGCATATGTGAGAATACCGATGCCAATCTCAATATCATGTATGGGGAAGGGAGGAGTGAAGAGGGAGCCAGGGGAAGCCCACCAAGTGCTATGTGCATGTATGCCATTATCCCTGTGGACTACATTACTATGTGAGACCATAATGCACCAATAAAGGTATTTTAAAAAAACGAAAGTTGAACACTCAAATAACACATCAATCCCACTTCTGAATATATAAACAAAAGAACTGAAATCGATGTGTTGAAAAGATTATCTGTGTTTCCATTTTTATTGCAGCATTATTTCTAATAGCTAAGGTATGGAATCAACCAAAGTGTATATCAACAGATAAATAGATAAAGAAAAGGTAGTATAAATATACATAATGGAATAATATTCAGCCTTTAAAAATGGGGAAATTCTATGCAAAGAAGTTTTAAAAACTTAACACTAAAAAAACCCCAAAATAGGCAATTGAATTAAATATACAATTCACAAAAGAAAATATACAAATGGCAAATAAATATGTGAAAAAACGTGGTGGTGCACGCTTGTAATCCCAGTACTTTGGGAGGCGGAGACCGGAGGATCCGGGTTCGCGGCCAGCCTCAGCTCTCTCACTCTCTCCCTGTCTCTCTCTCTCTCTCTCTCTCTCTCTCTCTCTCCTTAGTGAGGCCCTCTGCAACTTCGTGAGACCCAGTTTCAAAATAAAGTATAAAAAATAGGGCCGGGGGCGTAGCGTGGAGGTAGAACACCCCTGGGTTCAATCCCCGGTACCGCAAAAAAAAAAAATGTGAAAAAACGTTCAACATCATTAGCAATCAGGGAGATGCAAATCAAAACTACACTGAGATTCCAAATTAGAATGGCAATCATCAATGATACAAACAATAATAAATGCTGACAAGGCCAGGTGTGGTGGCACATGCTTGTAATCCCAGTACTTTGGGAGGCAGAGACTGGAGGATCCGGGTTCACGGCCAGCCTCAGCTCTCTCTCTCTCTCCCTGTCTCTCTCTCTCTCTACTTAGTGAGGCCCTCCACAACTTCGTGAGACCCGGTTTCAAAATAAAGTATAAAAAAAAATAGGGCCGGGGGCGTAGCGCGGAGGTAGAACGCCCCTGCGTTCAATCCCCGGTACCGCAAAAATAAATAAATAAATAAATAAATAAATAAATAAATAAATGCTGACAAGGATGGGGGAAATAGGAACTCTTATATGCTGTTGGTGGGATTGCAAATTAGTGGGGCCACTATGGAGATCAATGTGGAGTTTCCTCAGAAGACTTGGAATAGAACCACTATATGATCCAGCTATATCATTCCTAGGTATCTTCCCAAATGGATTTAAATCATAATATTATAGTGATACATGCATATCCATGTTTATAGAAGCTCAATGCATAGTAACTAAATCATGGAATCAGCCTAGATGTTTATCAACAGATGAATGGATTGCAAAATTATGAGATATAGATACAATGGAATTCTACTTAGCCATAAAAAGCAAAAAATTATGTCATTTGCAGGAAAATGGGTAGATCCAGAGAATATTATGCTAAGTTAGATTAACCAGTCTCAGCAAGTGAAGGGTCATATGTTTTCTCTCATTTGTGGACGCTAGGGAGAAATTGGGACACAAGAGGAACTCCAGATAAAGAAGGAGAAACTCCAGTGGAGCAATGGAGGGGGTCTGGGGGGGGGACTTGATGAAGGAAACACTTCCATTTATGGTATGTACGTATACGAAATTGTGAATGCCAACATTAATAACATGTAAAGAGAAGGGGAAGGAGTGAGGTGAGAGCCGGGGGAAAGCTCACCAAGTGCTTTGTGCATGTATGTCTCTATCACTCCAAACTCCATTATGATATGAGATTATAATGCACCTATAAAATGTATTAAAAATAAAAATGGGGAAATTCTGTCATTTGTGACACCATAGATGAATTTGGAGGACATTGGGCTAAGAAAAATGTGCCAGGCACATAAAGACAAACATCACATAATTTCACTTACATGTGTATTTTTAAAATGTTGAATGCATAGAAGTAGAAGGTGGAATTTTTGAACCGGGCGTGGTGGCGCATGCTTGTAATCCCAGTACTTTGGGAGGCAGAGACCGGAGGATCCGGGTTTGCGGCCAGCCTCAGCTCTCTCTCTCTCTCTCTCTCTCTC
>PVJS01063797.1:0-10396 GCA_004027185.1 Glis glis | reverse complement strand
TCTCTCTCTCTCTCTCTCTCTCTCTCCTCTCTCCTCTGTCTCTCTCTCTCTCTCTCTCTCTCTCTACCTAGTGAGGCCCTCCGCAACTTCGTGAGACCCAGTTTCAAAAATAAAGCAAGAAAAAAATAGGGCTGGGGGTGTAGCACAGAGGTAGAATGCCCCTGCGTTCAATCCCTGGTACTGCAAAAAAAAATTAATTAATTAATTAATTAAAAATATATAAATAGTAAAATAGGGCTGGAGGTGTAGCTCAGAGGTAGAATTCCCTGAGTTCAATCTCCAGTAGAACAAAAAAACAATTAATAGTAATTTTTAAATATACCTTATTTTTTAGAGCAGTTATATATTGACAACAAAATTGAATGGAAAATACAGGGAATTCCCATGTGCTCCCTGCCCCCATACATGGAAAGCCTTCCCCATTATTAACATCCCCCACCAGAGTGGTGCATTTGTTACAAGTGATGAATCTATATCCACAAATCGTCACCCAAAGTCCACAATTTATAATAAGATTCACTCTTGGTGTTCACTCTATGGGTTTGGACAAATTTATCACAACATGTATCTACCACTATAGCATCATACAGAGTAGTTTCACTGCTCTAAACCTCCTTTGTGCTTGACATGTTTCTCCCTCCCTCTCTCCAGTCTTTGGAAACCACTGATCTTTTTACTGTCTCCATAGTATTTCCTTTTCCAGATTGTCATATAGTTGGGCTCATACAGTGTATAGCCTTTTTTTTTTTTTTTTGCGGTACTGGGGATTGAACCCGGGGGCATTCTACCTCTGAGCTACACCCCCAGCCCTATCTTTTTATTCTTTATTTTGAAACAGGGTCTCACTAAATTGCAGAGGGCCTCACTAAGTAGCTGAGGCTGGCCGTGAACCCAGATCCTCCGGTCTCAGCCTCCCAAGTACTGGGATTACAAGCGTGCGCCACCACGCCCGGCAATATGTAGCCTTTTTACAGTGGCTTCTTTCACTTGGTAATATGCATTTCCGGTTCCTCAGTGCCTTTTCGTGGCTTCATAGCTCATTTCTTTTTAGCATTGATTAATATCCCATCATCTAGATGTGCCACAGTTTAGCCATTAACCTACTGAAGGACATCTTGGTTGCTTCCAAGTGCTGGCAATTATAGATAAAACTACTTGAAACATCCATGCGCAGGTGTTTGTGTGGATATAAGTGTTCTGGACTTTGACCGTAATAATAGGTGCACAGTGGTATCTCACTGTTTTAGTTTACATTCTCATAATAGCTTATGATGTGGAACATCTTTCCATATGCCCATTTGCCATCTGTGTCTCTCCAGGATGTGTGTTTTTTGTTTTATGGGGGGGGGGGTTGTTTGTTTGTTTGTTTTACTATAGAACATGGTCTTACTACTAAGGTATGGGTTTTCTGGGAAATCATCTAAGTTTCCAGTTGCTCAGTGAGATCTCTCCTCTCTGGCCAGGCCACATGCAACCTCTGGTGTTCTGTTGGTCTGTCAGCTGCACTCTGCTAAGCCTTAGAGAATGTCCCTGTGCATAGGCAGCCCATCCCTGGTCCAAAGACCAGGCAGACACCGAAGGCACCATTCAGCTCCTTCGTCTCTAAAGGACTTCCCCGTGGATTACAGCTTCTTCAGCAGCCCTGAACTCTCTCTGAGCTATATTATTTCTTCTGCTCAGTAAGACCATCACGCACATCTTAGGCTCTGCTTCTTGCACTGCCATCCAGAAAGTGCCCCAAGGTAGAGAGTGGGGCCAATATGGGCTCACTTCAGGTGTTTGCCTCGAGGATCCTAGTTCTACTCTGCCTATTGTTCAGCACCTAACAGTAGTTCCTCAAATATGTCATCAAAATGTATTGTTAGAGCCAGGTAAGGTGGTGCACTCCTAATGCTTGAGAGTTTAAGATAGGAGGATCCCAGGTTCGAGGCCATCCTTAGCACTTAGCAAGACCCTCAGCAACTTAGTGAGACCCTGTTTCAAAATAAAAAATAAGAGCCGGGCATGGTGGCTCACACTTGTAATCCCAGTACTTGGGAGGCTGAGACCAGAGGATTCGGGTTCGTGGCCAGCCTCAGCTACTTAGTGAGGCCCTCTGCAACTTAGTGAGACCCTGTTTCAAAATAAAGAATAAAAAATAGACCTGGGGGTGTAGCTCGGAGGTAGAATGTCCCTGGGTTCCATCCCCAGTATCGCAAAAAATAAAAATTTTAAAAAAATGGGCTGGGGATGAAGCTCAGAGGTAGAATGCCCCTGGGTTCAATTCCCAGTACCAAAAGAAAAGTATTATTATTCAAATAACACATGCACACAAAGAGCACTGGTAAAGATAATTATGTCATAAAATTTATAATTATGTGTCATTATAAATGCACATTTAATTCCTTTCTTATCTTAACTAAAAAAGGGATTTTATAAAACAATATGTATATAATTGTACTGATGGATATATAACATAGGAATGTAAAATATTTGCCAATAATAACACAAAGAAGGTGGCAGGGAGCAAAATTGTATTGGATGAAGAGAGTGATTCCAGATGGTAACATGGATCAACAGAAATAAATGGGGACTATGAAAGTTAATATTGAAAAAGTATTGTTATTTATTGGGTGAGACCAAGTCACATAGCAGCCACTCTATCATAGCCAGAAGAAGAAATTCTGCAATTATTTATTGGAGCTGCTTCAAGTGCAGGGACTTGTCTTTACATTTCCTAGCAAGCCCTCAGTAAGTAGAAAAATCTCTTCCTATTTTTTGACCGTTTTAGCAGCTCTTTAACAAATTCTATTCCAACAAAGACGTTGGGAGACCTGAGTGCCCATTCTGTGATTTGAACAAATATCATGCTCCCCAGCAGATGGGACCATTGAGGGGCATCCAATGCACGACAGGGGAAGATCTCCCCCATGATCCACTTAAAAGGCAAAAGCCACGTTACGTGGTCCCTTACTCAACCTTAGCCAGGCAGGCACCAAAGTAGGTATCCTTTCTCTATTTCCTCATTAATAATCTGACCCTTTGGGTAGCCCCTACCCAGGTTCTTTGGCCTTCTTCTTGCTTTAAAGGTCATGCTTAGCCGGGCGTGGTGGTGCACGTTTATAATCCCAGTACTTGGGAGGCTGAGACCGGAGGATCCGGGTTCGCAGCCAGCCGCAGCTACTTAGTGAGGCCCTCTGCAACTTAGTGAGACCCTGTTTCAAAACAAAGAATAAAAAATAGGGCCGGGGGTTTAGCGCGGAGATAGAATGCCCCTGGGTTCAATCCCCAGTACCGCAAAAAAAAAAAAAAAAGGTCATGCTTATTCCCCCTCTGTACAACGAGTCAGAAGGTCTGGCTTTAGGTCCTTGCCCTACATTGTACTTGTTAGTTGACCTTAAAAAAAATCTCCAAATCCTCTCTACACTGATTTTCCCTACCTGTATAAAGAAAGAAATAATAGTAATAATATCTGTTTCCTGCCCTTTTCCCCAACCTCAGTCTCATTCTACCCCCTCCCAACACACACGGCCATTGGGCTCGAGACACCATGGCTAGGAAGCCCTTTGGAATCTGAAGCACATAGAGAAACACATTCTCTGTGTTGTTATTATTTTGGAGAGAGTGTGTGTCTCTCTATGGAAACCCATTCCTCTAGTTAAAGAGACAAAGTGTGGTGGAGCAGATTGGCTCAGAATCTTCTCCTCCTACACTTGGCAGAAGTTTTTCTTCTGTCCATTGAGAGAGAGCTGACCCAGCTGCTCCTTTGGCTGGCAGGAGAACAGGCTTTTCAGAGTCCACTCTGACTAAAAATGTCCTAGCTTAGAATTTCTGGACTCCGAGGCGCTGTCTTAGAAAGTGCCCTTAGATTTTATCCAGGGGTTGGGAGGGATGATCTCAGGCTTGGCACTCAACATTCATTCACAAGCATGTGTTGGGCACATATGTGGGGTGTGCCAGGTGCTTCCTGGGACACCAACGACACAGTTTTAAAGAACAGGCCCTGAGCCAGGTGTCGTGGTGCACGCCTATAATCCCAGTACTTGGGAGGCTGAGACAGGAAGATTGCAGGTTCAAGACCAGTCTCAGCAACTTAATGAGACCTTCAGCAACCTAGTGACACCATGTTTCAAAATAAAAAAATAAAAATAAAAAGGGCTCAAAGGTAGAGTGCCCCTGGGTTCAATCCCCAGTATGGAAAGAAGGAAGGGAGGGAGGGCCCTGCCCTCCCAGAGCTGGAGCCCTGCTAGTCCTGGGGCAATCAACTTTAGCCCTGGGGTGAAACTGCAACTCCTCCCAGGTCCAAGGGAGCCAGTCCTTCCTCCACTGAGCAGAAAAAGTGAGGGCCGAAGTGCTCTCCATCCCCACTCAGCATACCAGGCACTGCCTGGCCAAGCCTGCTTCAAGCTCTGGGCCCATAGAGGGCATCGCATGGCTGATCATGCCCATCTCAGACCAACCTGTATCCACCCTCACTCAAGCCAGGGAGATGCTTCACTCTGATAATGGAGCTGCTGCCTGGCTTCTGGCCCCAAATTCCTGTTCTGGTAGGTGGCTCTCTAAATCTCCAACATCCCTCCTTGGGGCCTGCTCCAGGGAATCCAAACTTGCAGGCGTGCTCCAGTCACCTATTTCAGACCTCTCAGGCACTCCTTATTTGCCTTCTTAAGAGAAAGACTAGAAGCCAGGCGTGGTGGCGCACACCTATAATCTCGGTACTTGGGAGGCTGAGACAGGAGGATTGTAGGTTCCAGGACAGCCTCAGCAAGTAACAAGACACTCATCAACCTAAAGAGACCCTGTTTCCAAATAAGAAATAAAATCAGGCTGGGGGTGTAGCTCAAAGGTAGAATGCCTCTGGGTTCAATCCCCAGTACCACAAAAATAAATAAATAAATAAATAAATAAATAAATAAATAAATAAATAAAATAGGACTGGGAGTGTAGCTCAAAGGTAGAATGCCTCTGAATTCAATCCCCAGTACCACACACACACACAAAAAAGACAGGCTTATGGAAGATGGTCAGAATTTGAATCTTAGCTCCACCATTTGCTAGCTGAGCGACCTTGGCAAGTTACTCACCTGCCCTAAGCCCCCGTTTCCTCATCTGCAAAATGGGGGTTAAATGAAAAAATGAATGCAATTCACTTAACACAATAACTGGCATGTAGTCCGTATTTAATAAATATGAGTGTTTAAGGCTTGGTACCCAGGGTGGCACTATTGGGAGGTGGTGTGGACTTTTAAGAGTCAGGGCCCAGTGGGAGGTCCTTGGGTCACTGGGGGCACAAGGCATTTCACATGGGACCCCTTGGTAGTCCTGAGACCCCGTTTATAGTTCTCCCTGAGAGGTTTGCTATGAAAGAGCCAGTCTGGCCCCACCCAGCTCTCTGCTTCCAGCAGGAGATGTGAGTGCTCACTCCATTGCTGTCCACCATTCACCACGAGTCCTCACCAGAACTGAGCTGGTGCAGGCGCCATGCCTTTGAACCTCCACCACTATGAGCTACATAAACCCTCATAAACCTTTTCTCTTTATAAAGTTAGCTGCCTTGGGTATTTCCTTATAGTGATGAAAAGCTGACTAATACAGTGTTGGGTTCTCAGTCTATCTATCCCCAAATCTTGCCTGCAAGTCAGAACACAAATTGCTTCATTGTTGCTGCCTATCACTAGCTCACTACCCCTCCCCAGCCAGTGTTGGCTGCATTGAGGCAGTAGGATGTTGTAGGCTATGGCAGTATCATTGCCAGCCAAACCGACCATCTTCTCACAGCTCCTGGGTCAGGTCCCCTGCCACTATACCAAATCATGGGTGGCTCGGGTGGCCCGTTCTCAGGCTTAAGTACTGATGCTGGGACAAAAGTCCCAGCTTGTCCCAAGCTCAAAACAGAATTCTGCCCAGGGACAGAATTTCTTTCCAAAGTCTCTGGATGAGTTTTGGGGTGTCTGCAAACCCTTCCACCCCCAATATGCTAAAGTTTATGTGATGTGCATTTTTCTATGTAAATAGCCCTTGGTTTTCACTAGCTTCTCAAATGAGTCTGTGAACACAGGGGTTAAGAACAACTGGAGCAGAGGAATCCTAGAGTCTAGAACCCTATAAGGCTGGAAGGCCTTTGTCCAGGCGACCGAGGACTCAGAGAGACACCTGTCACAGCCGCTGTCCACAGTATCCACTGCGCCCTGCCACTGCCCCACCTTCTCTGCAGAAGCCGGACCTAGTTAGTCCGTGGGGGTCTAGCTTGGTGATAGAGTACTTGCCTACCATGTGCAAGGACCAGGGTTTAATCCCCAGCACTGCAAAAACTAAAATAAAAAAACTTGTCTCCATTGGTCTCCCCCAGGCCTGTCCTCCTCCCGCCCCCACTTCTCCTCGCCATGATGAACCAGAGCTTCTCCTAAAGGCAGGAGCTAGAATTTGAGAGCAACTACCAGAGCCTATCCTCTATATAATTCTGCTCAGCTCCCTTATTCCTCATAATAATTCATTTTATAAAGGTGGAAATTGAGGTGTGGAGGGATGAAGAGACAATTATTGTGATGATTATTATTCTATTAGCTGCCATTTATTTTGTAGTTATTAGATACAAAATAGTATGCTAAGCATTTTTATACTACTTTTTTTGGTCCTGGGGAGATTGAGCCCAGAGGCATTCTGCCTCTGAGCTACAACCCCAGCCCTATTTTACTTTTTATTTTGAAACAGGGGCTTTCAAAATAAAAAGTTACTGAGGCTCTCACTAAGTTGTTGAGACTGTCCTTGAACCTGCAATCTTTCTCACTCAGCCTCCCCAAGTACTGGGATTACAGGTGTACGCCACTGTGCCCAGATCATAGTACATATTTTTTTAGTCAACAAAAAATAGGCATGGGAATTCTGGTTTTGCATGTGAAAAAGCAAAGGCTCAGAGAGATATGGCAATTAGCTCAAGAGCACCCATGGAGTTAGAGGCAAAGATGGGATCCAAAAAGTAGGTCTGCCTGATCCAAATGCTGACTGTGTCCCTTACTGTAAGTACAGGTGTAGGTTACCAGACACCCCCAAAAGTTTCAGGTCAGCATTGCTGAGTTAATGAGGAAAAATTCCTATTTGGGATAAAACACTCTAGAATTTCCTATTTTCTGAAATAAGATTGGGAAGTCCATAAACAGGTATTTGGAGCATCCCTGCAGCCCAAGCCAAGTTCTGGACTTCTGTGCCACCCGCCCAAGAAGGCGCCCAGGGCTGGCTCGCTCCTGCCTTCCCTCCCCCAGGGCGCTCTATTTCCAGGTCCTCACCACTTCCTGTCTTGGCTATTACAAGAAGTCACCAGCCATGCCTGGCTGGATCCTGATACAGCACCAGAAAAAAACTGGGCCTTAGACCAAGGTCTGGGCTACACAGATGGCCCTGGGGATTCAGCTTTTCCCTGAAAGGATGACAAAGAGTGACATGACTATGAGCCGGGGGTACAATCAGCAACATGCCTCACTTCCCCGTGGCCCTGGCTGCTCCCAACCCAGCAAGACCCGCAGTCCTCGGCCTGGCCGGGAAGCCCTGAGGAAGGGATGGAAGGGGAGGAGAGGCCGGCCCTCCTTCCCTCCCAACAGGACCCCTGGCAGGGAGCACCAGCCTCTCCTGCCTCCCTCCCGCCCTCCCTCCCTCGCTGGGTTCCTCTCCCCAGGGACTCACACTCCTGTGACAACCTGGGGGCTGTGTTCCCTGTCCCTGGGCAGTTACTCGGGTCTTCCTCGCCCTGATTCTTGGGTTTTTCCCTAGGAATTCTAGACCTTCACATCCATCCCCTACATGGTCAGAGGATTCTGTATGCAGTAAGACCTTTACACTGGGACCATCCTATAAAACGAACTCGTGTTTCTTGCTGTCTCGGAATTCTTTGTGTGTTTGTGTGTGTGTGTGTGTGTGTGTGTGTGTGTGTGTGGCACTGAGGATTGAATCCAGGGTCATTCTACCTCTGAGCTACACCCCTAGCCCTATTTTATTTTTATTTTGAAACAGAATCTCTCTAGGTTGATGAAAGCCTCACTACTTGTTGAGGCTGTCCTCAAATCTGTGATCCTCCTGTCTCAGCCTCCCAAATATGCACCACCACCCCCGGCCCTCATCTCCTTTAAGGTTTATCTGCAGACTCCTACTCCCTGGAAGTCTCTCTGACTGACTCACCTCTTGTCTCTGATCACTTCCTTACTCTAAATCATTTTACTTTTGCCCTAATTTTCTTTCATGCTGGTTGGATTTTTTTTTTTCAATCCGCAGGCCTGTTTTTACCAAGGGACCTGGGAGCTTTGTTCTCCACTTCCTTGTGCATTTCTTTTTCTTTTTTTTTTTTTTTTTGCGGTACCGGGGATTGAACCCAGGGGCGTTTTACCTCCAAGCTACACCCCCGGCCCTATTTTTTTTATACTTTATTTTGAAACCGGGTCTCACAAAGTTGCAGAGGGCCTCACTAAGTAGCTGAGGCTGGCCTCAAACCCGGATCCTCTGGTCTCTGCCTCCCAAGTACTGGGATTACAAGCGTGCGCCGCCACGCCCGGCTTCCCTGTGCATTTCTAGTATCTGGATGTTTGGTGGCCAGAATGTAGCAAGTGAAAACTGCCCGGTTCTCCTTCACCACTGGCCAAACTTGTTACCTTGTCACTTTTTCATACCTCTGGATTGCACCCCCCAGCCCTTTTTTATTTTTTATGTTGAAACAGGGTCTCACTAAGTTGCTGAGGCTGGCCTCCAACCCTGATCATCCTGTCTCAGCCTCTCAAGTACTGGGATCACAGGCACACACTACTGTACCTGCCTTAATATATGTTCTTTTGGGTATGACCAAGAATTTGTGAGACAGGGTTCATTTTCATTTGACAATGGATTCCATTCTAAAGAAAAGTTACCCTGGTAGGAGAGGATACATGTGAGTGCTGATCATCAAGAAGATGGACAGAAGTTGGGCATGGTGGTGCATGTCTATAAAACCAGTACTGAGCCGGGCGTGGTGGCGCACGCTTGTAATCCCAGTACTTTGGGAGGCGGAGACCGGAGGATCCGGGTTCGTGGCCAGCCTCAGCTCTCGCTCTGTCTCTCTCTCTCTCTCTCTCTCTCTCTCTCTCTACTTAGTGAGGCCCTCCGCAACCTCGTGAAACACGGTTTCAAAATAAAGCATAAAAAATAGGACCGGGGGTGTAGCGCGGAGGTAGAACGCCTCTGCGTTCAATCCCCAGTACCGCAAAAAAAAAAAAACCAGTACTGAGTAGGCTAAGACAGGAGGATCACAGGTTCAAGGACAGCCACAGCAATGTAGCGAGACTCTCAGCAACCTAGTGAGACCCTGTTTCCAAACAAAAAATAAAAAGGGGCTTGAGGTGTGTAGCTTGGAGGTAGAATGCCCCTGGATTCAATCCCCAGTGCCACAGCCGGGCATGGTGGCGCACGCTTGTAATCCTAGTACTTGGGAGGCGGAGACCAGAGGATCCGTGTTCGCGGCCAGCCTCAGCTACTTAGTGAGGCCCTCCGCAACTTTGTGAGACCCGGTTACAAAATAAAGTATAAAAAAATATGGCCGGGGGTGTAGCTCGGAGGTAGAACGCCCCTGGGTTCAATCCCCGGTACCGTAAAAAAAAAATAAAAATAAAAAAATAAGTCCCCAGTGCCACAAGAAGGAGAAGGAAGAGGGGAGAGGAGAAAGAGGAGGAGGAGGAGGAAGAGGAGGAGGAGAAGGAAACACACTATCTGAGGGTGGAAGCCATTGGAACCCAATAAGGGAAGATTGGAGAAACAGCGTCCTGGTGGTTGAGACGGTGTGCCCTCGCTCCAGCTGAGGGCTGTGTGCCCTGTGTAGATCCAGCAAGGTCTAGAATGAGATTCAGAGGAGCGTGGTGGGAATGCTTATGTCACTGAAAACAGGGCCCCAGGAGAGGAGAAATATTAAGTGGAAGCACTTCTAACCCTAAGTGTGTCCCCTAAGAACCGCGGGGGAGAGGCGGAAATGAAGACAGTCCTGGGAGAAGGCGATGAGCTATCTCCAAGTGCATGGCTGCCTGGGAGGAAGACTGGCCAGTTGCAATGTCAAAACATTCGGGGAAAAGATAAACAGAATCCCACAAAGGCTCTAAACAGCGGTTCTTAACCTCTTTTGGATCGTTGGCCCTTTGGAAAATATGATAACGAGCACAAACCCTCTTCTCGGAAGGACATAAATATGTAAATATGCCCACAAGGGTCTTCTGTGGTTAAGAACCTCTGTTCCTGTAACAACAGGAGTAAATGGTACTCTAAATTAAATTCTTAACAGCAATGTGCAAACAAATAAGGAAATGGGTGAGGACGGGGGTCCAAAGAGGCTGCTGAGGAAAGAAAGTTCTTGCCGGGCGTGGTGGCGCACGCTTGTAATCCCAGTACTTTGGGAGGTGGAGACCGGAGGATC
>PVJS01063796.1:0-10400 GCA_004027185.1 Glis glis | reverse complement strand
CAGAATTCCCCTTAAAATCAGGAACAAGACAAGGATGCCCACTATCACCACTCCTTTTCAACATAGTCCTTGAAACTCTTGCCAGAGCAATAAGACAGGAGAAGGATATCAAAGGAATTCAAATAGGAAAAGAAGTGCTAAAATTATCTTTATTTGCAGATGATATGATCCTATATCTAGAAGACCCAAAGAACTCAACCAAAAGTCTACTAGAGCTAATCAACAAATTCAGCAAAGTAGCAGGGTACAAGATCAACCTAAAAAAGTCAGTAGCTTTCATATATTTTCTTTATCCATTTGTAAGTTTCTGGAAACCCAAATTGTCCCATTTCTTTGCTATTGTGAATAGTGCTGTAATAAACATAGGAGTAAGATGTCCCTTTGACATACTTATTTCCTTCGTATATATATACCCAGGAGTGGGATTACTGAATCATATGGTAGTTCTTTTTTTTTAATTTTTGGAGAACCTTCACATGGTTTTCAATAATGGTCATACTAATTTACATTTCCACCAAAGCATGCAAGTGTGTTCTCTTTCCTCCATATCTTTACCAGTTCTTGTCATCTTTAATCTTTTTGATAATGGCCATTTAACTCATTGTAGTTTTGATTTGCATTTCCCTGGTAATTAGTGATGTTGAGCATTTATTCATGTACATTTGGCCATTTGTATGTCCTCTTTTGAGAAATATTTCTTTAGATATATTGACCAGTTTTTAAAAAATATACCTTTATTGGTACATTATAACTGTACATCATAATGAGGTTCACAGTGATAGAAACATATTGCCCAATTTTTAAATTTTTTTTGCTATGGAGCTTTTGGATTTCTTTATATATCTTACCTTTTATTAATGCACTCGTGGTCTAGCAAATTTATTTCTATATATGTACATATGTGTGTAGATAATGGGCTATGATGTAGAAATTATTTCTTACTTTCAGTAGGTCATGGAATGAAAGTGGTTGACATCTCAGGTCTATAGTGCCCGGGTTAGTCTGTCTCCCATCTACCTCTTTATTATCATCTTACCCATACTCCTCTTGGCTCAGTCCTCTTATTTCCTGGTCTCACTGGCCTTCTGTTCCTCCTTCAGTGAAAGTATGCTCACTTTACTTTTACCCATGGACTTTGCATACACTATTCTCTCTGCCTTGGACTTCTAGTTCCACACTTAATTCCCACTGTCCCCCAACCTCATATGAAATGCAACTTCTTCAGAGACACATGTGACCTCTCACCTAGGTCAAATTCCCCAGCACATTCTCTCACGACACCACCTTCTCTCTTATTCTGGTTGTAGGTTTACATTTAGTCATGTGATTATTTGTCTGTCTTCCCAAGGTGCTAAATGAGTCTATAGCAAATGATCTTTTCTTAGAGATATTTTTATTTTATGACATTAATCTGATGTTATAGTTCTAGATTCTCCTCCCCTCAACTGAGGGACTTCCTGGAATCTATAAAATATAAAGAAATTGTCCTGTATCATAGTGCAATAAAAATACTGACCAGTCCCCTTACAACCTTTATCTACCTGAATTCTCCAAGGTAATTGAAATTTTGGTATTTAAAATTGTCAGGTTGGCATAGTTCTCCCAGTAGTCCTTAGAATATCTAAAAGAATGAGGGGTTTTTATTGTGTTATATCCTTTTTTACATAAGCTACATGGGTTCATCACCTAGCAAATAATTCCTGGATATGTAGGTGTTTTTATGCTTGGGTTTTCTTGTTGCTTATCATGTTTGTCACCCTGATGCTCAGGCTATGACATCTCAGGGTTTTCTAGTTTTCAATGAATATTTATGCTTTTATCATTTATTTTTCAAAAATCTTTCCATGAGCTACAATTTCCGAAAATATTTTTACTGACTGTTGTCACTTGTTAGCTATTGAGCCTTCCATTCAGAGCTGTCTTTTAGAAACAGATATGAGATTTATGAGTCATTGAGTGATTTAAGTCAAAGTGAATTTTGATAACTTCTGGAGAGACTGCTACAGAGGAAAGAAGAGATTGTGTTTTTCCTTACAGGTATTGTTAAACCAAGACATAGGATACACAGCTAATAGGTACAGTCAAGATTGGCTTCAGCCTATCTCCTATCTGATATGTATATTTAAAAGAAACTTTCTTCCCCACAAATAATTTTGAATAAGGAGTTGTCAATTCTTTTCTTTGTTATTAATCTACAGTGGTAGTGGTAGAAATTATCATTCCACCATGAACAGGTTTGGTCATTTAGGCCAAAGCAATGTTACATTGCTTGCTCTAATAGATATGTGGTGATCCATCTTCCGCAGTGTAAATGGAGTTCATATTGTTTTAGAAGGAAATCATTTCACATTTTAGCATTTACAGGTAGAGATACTATAATGAACTGAGTTTGAATGTTTAATAATACCTTTAAAATATATGTTAAATGACATTGATCACAGGGATTATGTTTAATATTGTAAAATTATGAGGATAAAAGAGTTGAAAAATGTGTTTCTTTTTTTCATCTGCTCTGCAGAGAATGGTTGGAGAGAATATGGACAGAGTGATCTAATAGATTTAGATTTCCCATAGATGAAAACTTGGATGAACTACTGACACACTCATGTCACCTATAAGGACTGTGCTATTATAAAATTAATATATGGAAATATAATGTTCAGCTATCTATTACATTTGTTTTACATAAAAAGGAACTGTATCTTGCCACTCAACATATACACATTGAGATTTATCACATTAATATCTACTGAAAAGCATATGGTCTTATTATGTTGATTCAGTAAGTTGCTAGCTGAAATTTGATGTGTATTAATTTGTTATTATTTTTATTGTCCTG
Source organism: Glis glis (assembly GCA_004027185.1). Taxonomy (NCBI): domain Eukaryota; kingdom Metazoa; phylum Chordata; class Mammalia; order Rodentia; family Gliridae; genus Glis; species Glis glis. Next base: position 7,561 of record PVJS01063796.1, on the reverse strand, counting down.
GATTTCCAAGGTGTATGGATATGGAAGTATGGATATGGAAAAATTGTATTCATGTGTACTCCAGAGATTAAAATATTTTCATTTGCTTTCCATGCTGTCATATCCTGAGATACAATACTTACTCACTGAAAAACGTGATTAACACAGTCAGAGCTGGGCGTGGTGGCACATTCCTGTAATTCTAGTAATTGGGAGACTGAGACAGGAGGATCAAAGTTTGAGGCTAGCCTGACCAACTTAGTGAGACCCTGTTTCAAAATAAAAAATAAAAAGGGCTGGGAGTATAGCTTCGAGGTAAAATACCCTTGGGTTCAATCCCTGGTTACCCCCCCCCAAAAGAAAAGAACACAATCAGGGTCAAAGAATATCCACTTATTTATTCCTTGGATTATAAAGTCCTACAGTATTGGGCCATTAATTGTATCATTTCTAATTCCTGGAATTTGTCAGGCCCAGTTTGTATAGATTAAGTAAAGCATAATAGCACAGTTATTTTATTAGGGGAATTAATGGGCTTAATAACTAATTGAATCTGAGAAACAGAAGGATAATCAATTGATTATCATCTGTACATAGCAAGGTAGTATTTGGTGAAAGTCTACATGAAGTAGAAAATGACCAACCAGAAAAAAACTCAATTAAAAATTATGCAGGAACAGATTATCTTGGAAGTCTTGGAAGTGTTGTAACATCAGAATTCACAAATGGAACAAACTCCCCAATCCAGTGTTTTCTCAAAGTAAAATATAGACAGACTAATATAGTGATAAGAAACTTCAAAGAGCAATAATAATTATAATCATATTACTTTTTTGCTGACTTATATTGGTCAGTTTTATAAGGTTCATAAGAATGTTATTTATTTCATGATTTGTAGTATTCATATTCTAGAAATATGTAAAAGGGATCAGAATATACTTCTTTTCAATGTCCTCTAAGGAAAACAGGGCCTATAAGAATGAATATTTGCATTTGCAGGGACCTCAGAAATTCTCTGGAATTATAACTAGGTGTTGGTTGTCATAGTCTACATTGGACTCTTCCAGATGCAGATTGAGAAAACCCCACAAATTTAGGTTTGTGGGGCTCTAGTCAATTCTAAGCAACATCTTTCCACTTATAGGAGAATAAATAGGAGAAACGTGAGCCAGACAGGAAGAGATTTCTCCAGAAGTGCTGTCCAGCTGAAAGCTGGACAGATTTTTCCTCCATGTATTTTGAAAGCTAGACAATTTTTGATCAGGTTAATTTTAAATGGTGACAGCTGTGAGAAGGACTTCTGTAAAATAATTAAAGCTCCTCATAGTGCCTCATCCCAAATCTCAGAGATTCGGGACCCCCATTTGTTTTTTCCTATTCTAAGTTCAGACTTGTGGATTGTCCTTGTGGATTGTTTCCCACCCACTTCCATTGTACTGAATGGAAGTTTTAGAGAACTAGAAAAGAAGTTTAAACTCACTAAGAAGCCAGTGAAACTGGTACTGGCCCCAAAGAATCGAAATACCAAGGAGATTATGAATCAGATGCCCCCAGGCAAGTTGAGAAATTAATTTCCTGAAAGGCACAAAGGGTAGAATTTCTCAATAAGTAGAACATTAGTATCTAGAAGAAGCTAGACAATCCAGGAGCAGGAGGACATAGGTAGTACTTCCTTGTCCAAAATGAACCTGCACTTTGACCTGGAGTCCAGAGACTTCCGTACTTCATTCACATCTGAAGGAAGCCAGGCCACAGACCATGATCAGCTCTGGCTGCTATCACCTGGCCTCTCGCAAATTTCTTTTTTTCTTTTTCTTTTTTTTTGCAGTACTGGGATTGAACCCAGGGGCATTCTACCTCTGAGCTACACCCCAGCCCTATTTTTTTTTATTCTTTATTTTGAAACCAGGTCTTACTAAGTTGTGGAGGGCCTCACTAAGTAGCTGAGGCTGGCCGCGAACCTGGATCCTCTGGTCTCAGTCCCCCAAGTACTGGGATTACAAGTGTGCCCCACCACGCGTGGCTCCTCTCGCAAATTTCTAATTCCTTGTTCCTCAAATAATTTTGAGAATCAACTCCTCCCAGTTCAGTGATGGTCATCTCTGAGCCCCACATGTTACAGATTTATGTTTTAAATTTTTTCAATCCATTAAATTTATGTCAACTAAGGATCAAATGCTTTTGGTCAGTGGTACAATTGGGCTTTGTTTTTTCTTACTTGGAATAAAGTTAGGTCTCCTCTCAACTCACCTTCATTCTTCAACCAGTATCAGAGGTGGGGCCCAGATATTTTTTCAGTTTTTCTCTTTTGATGTAGCATTTATATATGATAAAATGCACAAATCTTAAGTGGACATTCATGAGTTTTGACAAATTTAAATACTTGTATAACCCAAGCTTCTTTCTTACCCCCTTCCCAGTTAATCCCCGGCTCACCCTCAGAGGTAACCACTGTTCTGACTTTTTTCCACAATAGAATAATTTCTTCCTGTTATAGAATTTTATATAATCGAAATCATTTAGTACATATTCTTTTGTGTAAAGCTTCTGTATTAGTTTTCTAAGGCTATCGTAATAAAATACCACAGATTGAGTGACATAAACAGCAGACATTTATTTCTTCAAAGTTCTGGAAGCCGAAAGTCAAAGATCAAGCTATGGGAAAAATTGGTTTCTTCTGAGGCTTCTCTCCTTGGCTCACTGTGGCCTCAGGTAGTTACCCCTTAGTCTACATGTTGTCTATGTTCTAATCTCTTTTACTAAGTATAACAGGATATTGGGTTGAGCTTACCCAAATGACCTTATTTTACCAAACAAACTCTTTAAAAGCTCCATCTTCAAATATGATCATATTCTGAAGGAGATAGAACTTCATATGGATTTTTAATAGCTTCTTTCAGTAATTGAAATGTTTCTGAGATCCATCTATTGTTTTATGAACAAATTTTCTCTTCTATTACTGGGTAGTATTTTATTATATGAATATACTATAGTTTATTTGTTCATTTAACACATACATGTGTTTCTGGTTTTTGGTTATTATGCATAAAGTGATTGAACATTATTATACCAATCCTTCTGCCAGATTATGTTTTCATTTATTTTGGCTAAATATCTAGGAGTAGAATTGCTATTATAGTAAATGTTTAATTTTATGAGAAATATCCCCCAAATTTTCCAATGTGGTTGTACCACTTTATATTTCTACAATCAATCTATGAGAATTACAGTTGCTCTAATTTCTTATCAACATTTAGTGTTGTACATCCTTGTAATTTTACTCATTGTGGTGGGCATGTAGTGGTAGCTCATTATGGTTTTAATTTTCATGTTACACATATAACTAATGATGCCGCGTAATTCTGTTTGTACTTATTGGTCATTTGTGTGCTTGACTAGAGGACATATTTATGGGAAGCCAGTGTTCTCAGTGGGCCCATTATCTAAATCCTCTAAATACAAGCAAATTGTTAACCACTTGATGTTTATGGTCTGTCTGCTCATCCCATGCATAACTTAAATTATTCAAGGTTGTGGCATTAACCTTGAAGAGAAAGATGGACTCAGTGTGTGTATGACTTCACATTTCTGTGTTCTTGGTGCTTCTTCAAATACCAAATACGTGAGAAGAGAAAGAGCTGTAATTAAAATTGGCCTAGATAACAACTGGACAGGCAGTTGGAAAACCATGATGTTAGATCCCTATCTCATCCTACTCACCCATATAATTTCCAGATGGGTAAAAAATCTATTTTAATTATTTTTAATCAAACACATATTCTTTTTTACAAAGTCAAATATTTCTCAAGTTCATAATGGAAAGATTAGTCCTTTATTCCACCTCTCTTTTATCCTTCTCCAAGTTCTCTTGCCTATAGGCATTTATCTTCAAGAATTTCAACTATGCTCAGTTTTTATTTCTAGATACTATGCCTATACAGCTGTTTCTTGGTTTATCAATTTAGGAATCATCTCTTGATTTCCTATCATGCTTGGTGAAGGTTTATCATTCTGAAATGCCTCTCACTCCCCTCAGCCCCATCTCTCCTCAACATGGTGGTATCAGAATTTTGGTTAGACCAAGTCAGTGTTTAAGTCATTATAACATGCAAATACTGCACAGCCAACAGGTACATTATAATAATAAATACTTTTTTAATATTCCCTCACTTAGTGAGTTTATTTGTTCAATTCTCTCCTTGTATTTCATTGAAGCTGTTATCTAAAAATATGAATTACTAGAAAAGGAGATATAATAGGTGAATATCAAAGGATCAAGTAGAAGGTTGAGTTGAGCACTAGGGCACACTGGTCTAGGGCATGGGTTCAAGGAGACTGAGAGACCAGATGGAATCCTGCCTATGCCTCTTGCTAGCCACATAACCTTGGGAAAGTTACTTACCTTTCTAACATATCTCGGTATCTCATTTGAAAAATGAGAATGATAGTAAATACAATCTGTGAAAGATCTATGCACTAGGGTTATGCAGTAGGCATAACTCAGACATAATTTCATTTAGTCCTCATATCAAAATTCTTTTATCTTTATTTTGCAGAGGAAGAAACTGAAACTCAGAGAGGCCAACTGACTTCATCAATGCACCACAGCTAGAAAAGTTGAATGAAGCTGGAATTTTAAACAATACAACAAAGACTGTATTTGTAATCCTATCTCTTATAAGGGTGCATTCACATTTAAATGAGATAGTACATACAAAGTGCTTTGCATAGGAATTGACATGTACTAGCACTATAATTGACATGATGGCACTATTTGTTTTTAAGTTTATGCAATAGTTTTCCTTTTGGTATTGAGGCAAGCATGATTTAATTTTGTAAGCTCAGTGTCTCATTTAATCTATTTTTATTTACTTATCCAAAAGTACAAGGATGTTACAGACTTCATAAGCCATATAGACTTAAAAGGAATAAATGCAAGCAAAGTGTCGATTACAGTTAATATTTGAGACAAATACAGGTGCCATAAGGCACATGGCTGCACCTAACACAATCTTGGGAGAATTAGGAAAGACTTAAAAAGAATTTTCTATACTGAATTATGAAGGGAAAGAAAGCAGTGTGCAACTGAAAATCTAGATAGGGGGTGGGAGAACAAGTGGGAGAGGTCCAGGCACAGGGTACATCAAGAGAGACCTAGAAAGTCTAAAAATTGAAAACACTCCCATATGACTTAATTGAGTGTGAGTGCTTGTTCCAGTTCTCTGTTGCTGTGTAATAAGATACCCCATAACTTCATAGCTTAAATTTTAAGACTTAAGCAATAACAACATTTCTTTTGCCCACTAATCTGCAGTCTAGGTAGGGCTTAGTGAGAATATATGTTCTAATTAGATTAAGTTATGAAGGCAATGTCTTTAAAATGTAACAAAACTTCATTTAGAAGGGAAGTGACATCATCAAAATAAAGGTTTCAAAATTATGTGGACCATGGAGTAGAAGAGGCAAAAGTGGAAGCAGAACTACAGTTAGGAGACGGTTGTAGTAATCCAGTAAAAAAGTGATGCTTCTGTAAACTATAGCATATGTGGGGGAGTATTGAGATATTTTGGAGATAGAATCATTAGCACTTGGAGACTGGCCTGGGCCAGGGTAATAGAAAGCTTTCTGCCTCAGGTTGCATTGATATTTGCTATAAAGCAAAACCACTTGCATCACAAGGCAGGGAATAGAAGAGTAAGAGGAAGTGGCTGGGGACCCACAGCCCCCTTCACATGCATGTCCCCAGCGACGTAAGGAACTCCTATAGGGAACTTCCCAGAGGTCCCACCACCTCCATGAGTGGAGGGGAGGTGTCACCATTTACTAAGGTGAAGAATACAGGAGAAGGGCAAGTACTGGATGATGGGGTATAGAGTGAAAGATAATTTAGTTTTGTATATATTTAAGTGGGGGGGTAACTTTGTGTGTGCTATTGGGCTATCCTGTTGGTCATTAATAAAAGATATGGAGGTCACCAATACAATAAAATTTAATAGTCATAAGCTTATACATTTCAATTAAAGGATTAGAATTGAAGTCACTCAAAGAATGTTTATAAAAATTAAAAAGAAGAGGGTTCTATAATAGGACCCTGAGTGCTACAGTTTGACTCTTGACTGTCTCCCAAAGACCAATGGATTAAAGCCTTGGTCACCACCCCTCCCATGGTGTTATTGGGAAGTGGTGGAAGCTTTTGGAGGCAGGGCATCGTAGGAGGTCCGTAGGTCCTCAGGTCACTGGAGACATGCCCTCAAAGGGGATCATGGATTCTTGGCCACTTATACCTCCTCTTTGTTGCCTGGCTCATGATGCAAGTGGTTTTGGTCCACAGGCCCAAAGCCATAGGATCAACTAACTGATCATGGACTGGAACCTCTGAAACTATAAGCCAACACACAATTATCTTTATGAATTAATTATCTTAGATATTTTTATAGGGATGAAAATCTCACTAACATTAATCAAAGACATAGAGCTCAACAATAAAATAAATTTGATAGTTGTCAACTTATAAGTTTTAATTAAAGTAATATAATTAGTTGAGATCACTAAAGAGATAGTGAGAAGTAAAACGGGAAGAGTTCTAGAATAGAACCCTGAGAAACATTACAACTTAAGGAAAATGACAACCAACTGAATAAAAAACCTCTAAATACTTCTTCCAAAAACTATACAGAACAGGATAGCAAGTAAACCCACACACACTCGTGTCCACAACATAACTAGGAGATAAAGAATATAATAAATTTTATTTATATAGAAGAGAAATAAATATTTAAACCAGCAAAGACAACTCTGAAGCATACACCAAAAAAAAAAAAAAAAGTCAAGTGGAGACTTCATGAAACAGAGAAGACAATAATCCCTAGTGGTGATAGAGTATACATTTAAAAAGGTGTGTATATCCTATAATTTTATAATCCATTCATCTGTTGATGGACACCTGGGCTGATTCCATAATTTGGCTATTTTAAATTGTGCAGCAGTAAACATGGATATGCCTGTATCACTAGAATGATTTCAATTCCCTTGGAAAGATACCAAGTTGGATCATATGGTGGTTCCATTTCCAGTTTTCTGAGGAACCTCCACACTGATCTCCATAGCAGGTTCACTAATTTGCAATTCCGCCAACAGTGTATAAAAGTTTTTATTTCCCCGCATCTTCACCAGCATTTATTATTGTTTATATCTTGATGATTGACATTTTAATTGGGGTTAGATGGAATCTCAGTGTAGCTTTGACTTGCATCTTCCTGATTGCTAATGATGGTGAACATGTTTTCATATATTTATTGGCCATTTGTATTTCTTTTTTTGTGAAGTGTCTATTTAGTTCAATTGCCCATTTCTTTTTTTTTGCGGTACCGGGGATTGAACACAGGGGCGGTCTACCTCCACGCTACACCCCTGGTCCTATTTTTTTATACTTTATTTTGAAACCGGGTCTCATGAAGTTGCGGAGGGCCTCACTAAGGAGAGAGAGAGGGAGAGAGAGAGAGAGAGAGAGAGAGAGAGAGAGAGAGAGGGAGAGACAGGGAGAGACAGCGAGAGAGCTGAGGCTGGCCGCGAACCCAGATCC
>PVJS01063795.1:0-10400 GCA_004027185.1 Glis glis | reverse complement strand
GGGTCTCACGAAGTTGCAGAGGGCCTCACTATGTAGAGAGAGAGAGAGAGAGAGAAAGAGAGAGACAGGGAGAGAGAGAGAGAGAGAGAACTGAGGCTGGCCACGAACCCGGATCCTCCGGTCTCCGCCTCCCAAAGTACTGGGATTACAAGCGTGCGCCACCATACCCGGCTAGTTTTTTTTTTTTTTCTTATTGGTCTCATGGTCATTGGAGATTTGTCAGCATGCAGAAATCTCCACTTGTGTAGGCAGTTTGTGACCCTCCCAAGCCGGACCGAAGGCCTGCAACACCTTTCCTTTTGGGTATTATGCATAACTATGTCCTTGGGGGTTCCCATGTGAGTTCTATTTAACCTCTGAAAGTGATAACCACTCTGTTGGGAATCTCTAGCCTCATAACTTCAATGGCATATCAAAACCTGCTGCCATATAGCTCCATACCCATCCCGCCTCAGTTACAGATGTCACAGAGTTACATGTGTATGCATTATGTGTTAAATAACATGGACTAATAATTGGGGTTTTGTGCTATATTAGTCTCTTAAATCATGTTCAAAACAAAGAAGCACAAAATTTTTATGCCTGTTGTGAATTTACCTTTACCACAGATATGTTATTTTCTATCCAGCTCTAATTTCCAATTTTTATTTTAAATGTACTTTTATTGGTGCATTATAGTCTCACATCATAATGAAAATCATATTGACAGTGACATACATGCACACAACATTTTGTGCCTCCCCACCTCCCCATCCCCCCCAACAATACAGAGTACTGAGATTAACATTGGTATATTATCATACGTACACATGGTTGATGGTAGTACTTCCATTAATGAACCTCACACTTCCCCTTCCCCTTCCCCTTCCCTTAGACCACTTCCCTGGTTCCACTGAGGCTTCTCCACCATTGTCTGGAGTCCCTCTGGTATTCCAACTACTCCCTAGCTTGCACATATTAGAGAAAAATATGACCCTTCACTTTCTGTGACTGGCTGATCCCACTTAACATAATGTTCTCCAGGTCCTTCCATTTTCTTGCAAATGACAAAATTTTGTTCTTCTTTACTGCTGAGTAGAATTATGCTGTGTGTATTTCCCATAGTTTTGTAATCCAGTCCTCTGTTGATGGACACCTAGGTTGGTTCCACAATTTGGCTATTGTGAATTGTGCTGCTATGAACATGGGTATGCATGTATTACTGTAGTTCTCTGGTTTCAATCCCTTTGGAATGATACCCAAGAGCGGTATAGCTGGATCATATGGTGGATCCATTCCCAGTTTTCTGAGGAATCTCCACACTGATCTCCACAGTGGTTGAACTAGTTTGCACTTCTGCTAACTTTGCAGAAGAATTCCTATTTCCCCACATCCTTGCCAACATTCATTGTTATTTGACTTCTTGATGATTGCCATTCTGATTGGAGTTAGTTGGAATCTCAGAGTAGTTTTTATTTGCATTTCCCTGATTTCTAATGATGTTGAACATTTTTTCATGAATCTATTGGCCATTTGTATCTCTTCTTTTGTGAAGTGTTTATTCAGTTCAGCTGCCCATTTCTTGATTTTTTTTTTAGTGTAAAGCCTTTTAAGTTCTTTGTATATTCTAGATATTAGTCCTCCATCAAAGGGATAGCTGCAAAGATCTTTTCCCATTCCATAGGGTTTCACTTTAGACAGTTGATGGTTTCCTTTGATGTGCAGAAGCTTTTTAATTTAATGCCATCACACTTATTAATTATTGTTTTAATTTCATGGGCTTCGGGAGTCTTGTTAAGGAAGTTTCCACCTGTGCTTATATGTTGGAATGTTGAACCTATGCCCTCTCTGGTCTAACTTCCAGGTCTTTGATCCATCTAGAGTTGACTCTTATGCAAGGTGAGAGGTAAGGATTTAGTTCCATTTTTCTACAAGTGAATAACAAGTTTCCCAACACCATTTGTTGAAAAGACTGTCTTTTCTCCAACATATGTGTCTGGCACCATTGTCAAAAATCAATTTGCTATAAGTTTATGTATTTGTTTCTGTATCTTCTCTTCTGTTCCATTGGTCTAGGTGTCTGTTTTGTAGCAAAACCATGCTGATTTTATTACTATAGCTCCGTAGTATAATTTGAAGTCAGGCATTGCATGGTTCTTATTGCCAAGAATTGATTTGGCTATTCTAGGTCTTTTGTTTCTCCATATGAAATTTATGACTGATTTTTCTAGTTCTGTGAAGAGTGGCATTGGTATTTTTATAGGGATTGCATTGACTCTATATATCACTTTTGGTAGAATGGCCATTTTGATAATATTTATTCTGCCTATCCAAGAGCAAGGGAGATCTTTCTATCTTCTAAGATCTTCAATTTCTTTCTTTAGTGTTTTATAATTTTCACTGTAGAATTATTTTACCTCTTTGGTTAGGTCTATTCCTAGGTATTTGATTGGTTTTGAGGTTATTCTGCATGGAATTGCTTTCTGGATTTCTTTTTCAGTGAATTCATGGTTGGTATATGGGAAAGCTACTGATTTTTTTAGGTTTATTTTGTATCCTTCTACTTTGCTGAATTTGTTAATCATCTCTAGTGGCCTTTTTGTTGAATTTTTTGGGTCTTCTAGATATAGGATCATGTCATATGCAAATAGAGATAATTTTAATTCTTCTTTTCCTATTTGAATTCCTTTGATATCCTTTTCTTGTCTTACTGCTCTGGCAAGAGTCTCAAGGACTATATTGAAGAGGAGTGGTGATAGTGGGCATTCTTGTTTTGTTCCTGATTTTAAAGGGAATTCCCACAGTCTTTCCCCATTCAATCTGATGTTGGCTTTGGGTTTATTATATACTGAGTTAATGGTGTTGAAGTGTGTTCCTTCTATTCTCATTTTCTGTAGAGTTTTCAACATTTTTGTGTGTTGGATTTTGTCAAATGTTTTTTCAGCATCTATTGAGATGATCATGTGATTTTTGTTCTTAGTTCTATTTATGTGGTGAGTAACATATTGATTTGCATATGTTGAACCAGCCTTGCTTTCCTGGGATGAAACCAAATTGGTCATCATGTACAATTTTCTTAGTGTGATTTTGAATGTGCAGGGCTAGAATTTTTGTTTAGAATTTTTGCATCTATATTCATCAATGTTATTGGTCTGTAATTTTCTTTTCTTGAGGTATCTTTATTTGGCTTTGGTATTAATGTGATGCTGGCCTCATAGAAGGAATTTGGAAGAATTCCATCTCTTTCAATTTCATGGAATAATTTGTGAAGTATTGGGTTTATTTCTTCTGTAAAGGTTTTGTGAATTCAGCTGGAAACCCATCTGGACCTGGGCTTTTCTTTGATGGCAGACTTTTTATTGTTGTTTCTATCTCTTTGCTTGCTATTGGTTAATTCAGGTTTTCTATATCCTCTTGGTTCAATTTAGGTAGGTTGTTTGTGTCTATAAATCTGTCAATTTCTTTCATTTTTTCCAGTTTATTGGAATATAAGTTCTCAAAATAGTTTCTGATAATCCTCTGAATTTCTCCACTATCTGTGGGGATGTCTCCTTTTTCATTTATGATTTTAGTAATTTGGGTTAATTCTCTCTTTCTTTTGATTAGGTTAGCTAGTGGTTTGTCAATTTTGTTAATCTTTTCAAAGAAACAGCTTCTTGTTTTGTTTATCCTTTGTATTATTTTTTATTCTCTATTTCATTGATTTCTGCTCTGATTTTAATTATCTCCTGCCTTCTACTGCCTTTGGGCTTCAACTGTTCCTGTTTTTCTAGGTCTTTGACATGTGTCATTAGGTTGTTTATTTGGTGACATTCTGTTTTTCTTATGTGGGCACTCAGTGCTATAAATTTTCCTTTTAACACCACCTTCAAAATATCCCATAGATTTTTGGTACATCGTGTCTCTATTTTCATTTAATTCCAGAAATTTTTTTAATTTCTTCCCTTATTTCTTTTCCGATCCAGTCCTCATTCAAGAGTGTATCATTCTGTCTCCATGTACGTATGTGATTACTTTTGATCTTCCTGTTAATTTCTACTTTCATTCTGTTGTGGTCTGAGAAGATGCAGGGAATTATATTACATCTTTTGAATTTGCTGGTGCTTGCTTTGTGGCCCAGGATGTGGTCTATTTTGGAGATGGTTCTGTGAGCAGCTGAGAATAATGTGTATTCAGCTGCTGCTGGTTGAAATGTTCTGTATATGTCTGTTAGGTCCATTTGGTTTATAGTTTTCTTTAGGTTTAAAAAGTCTACTCATCTTTTGTCTGGAGGATGGATCTAGTCCATGAGTGGTGTGTTGACGTATCCCAATATTATTGTATTTGGGTCTCTTTGACACCTGATATCCTGAAGACTTTGTTTTACAAATGTGGGTGCACCCACATGTTGGACATAAATGTTTACTATCATTATATCTTCTTGTTGGATTATTCCTTTTATTAATAAGAAGTGACCCGCTCTTTCTCTTCTGTTGTGTGTTACCTTAAAGGTCTGTTTTGTCGGATATGAGCATTGCCACCCCTGCTTATTTTTGGTCTCCATTTGCATGGTATATCTTTTTCCATCCTTTCACCTTTAGCATATGGATGTCTTTGGCTAGAAGGTGAATTTCTTGTAAGCAGCATATAGTTGGGTTATGGTTTTTAATCCATATTGCCAGTTTATGTCTTTTAATTGGGGAGCTAAGACCTTTGACATTCAGTGTTATTGTTGAAATATTATTTTTGTTTCCTGTCATTTTGTGTTCTATTTTCTGTTTGATGTAGTGTCATATCTCCTTGCTTAGTTGTCCACCTGGTGGAATTCATCTCTTCTCTGATTCTGGAATTTGCTTGTTTTTTCTTCCTTTGTGTTTTATTTCTTTTAGGATTTTCTCTAGTGCTGGCTTGGTCATCATGAATTCATTCTTGTCTTGGAACATTTTTATTTCTCCATCAATTTTGAATGATATCTTGCTGGATATATCAGTCTTGGTTGGAAGTTGCTTTCTTCCAGGGTCTGGAGTACTTCAAACCAATCTCTTCTGGCATTCATGACGGGTTGAGAAGTATGCAGTGATTTTTATTTTTGCCCCTGTATGTCACCGTTCTTTTGTTCTTGCTGCTTTTAAGATTCTTTCCTTGGCCTGTATGGTAGTCATTTTGATTACTACATGGCTTGGGGAGATCCTTCTTTAGTCTTGTCTTAATGGTGTTCTGCATGTCACCTGTATGTGAATGTCCAGGTCTTTTTCTATGTTTGGAAAATTCTCTGAAATTATTTCTCTGAAGATGCTTCTGATACCCTTAGTCTTTGCTTCTAAACCTTCTTCAATGCCTTTTATCCTTAAATTAGGATGTGTTGTATTGTTCTGTATTTCTGGGATGGTTAGTGTGTGTTGTTGTAATAGCTTCTGTACATCATTGACTGTGTTTTTGGTTTTGACTGAAATGTCTTCTAGGTGGTGGAACCTTCCAGAGTTGGTTTCTATTGCAGTCTTCAATTAATTTATTGACTTCTTCATTTTGTTCAAAGTCTCTTTCTGATTCTTTCTTAGAGCCTCAATGTCCTCCATCTCCTTTCATCATTTTGGAGATCAGAATTCAGAATTCTCAATCTTTCATTTCCTGCACATCAGTATCAGTAATCTCCCTTGTTGTTGCATTGTGGGAGTTTATTGTTTCCTCGCCGTTCCTCGTTCTTGTATTTTCAGTGTTCTCAATTTTGTTTTTCTGTTTTCTTGGCATCTTCTTCCTCATTTGTGTGTAAGACCTGTGTCTATTTGTTATCCCTATATAATAAGGTCTATGCTGGGGGGTATATATTTGCCTCTGCCAATCTGACTCATATAATCTCTCTCTTGAGTTTGTCCCCAAGAGCCTCTTTAACTAGATATAGTTCTTAGTGAAAGTAAAGAGGAGTCTCTGATTTGCTGCCAGGCGCCATGCTTTCCAGGCCCAAACTCCACTGGACTAGAGACTATGATATTCTGTTCAGAGCCTGCAGCTGCTGGTTGGTAATGAATGCCCCACAACCACAACTACCACTCTGCTGATTGTGAACCCTTGATACTGCTGGCCACTGAGCTCCAGCCTCTGTGCCTGGTGGGCTTAGGCTCAACAAAGCCAGCAATTGCTACGTTCTGAGCTTGTGGCTCAGCTCTCTGTGCTTTGATGGCCCCAAGTACACTGTCCCTGATCTGTTTGTTAAGATCATGTGAGATACTGTCAGTCACTGGCATTCATGAATGACAAGTATAAATTCTGCTGGTGGAGAGAGTGTCCAGTTCCCAGCCTGTAGCTATGATCAAGTGGGGCCCTACTGGGCCTCTTGACCTCTTGGTCTCCATGTGCGGCCTGAGCAAGGTGGTGCGGCTGTCACTCTCTGCCCAAGGACCAGGGTCTGGCAGGGTAAGATTATACAGTTCCAAGCCTGGGGCTTGGGTGGTTCAGATCTTTTAGCCCCAGGGACACCTCTGCTGTTCTGGTGACTGCAGTAACATTTGCCCTCTCTGGCCTCTGGTGTTGGTGTTTGCAGTGCCCAAATGCTGCCAGGCACAAGTTAGTTGCTTTCTGAGCTTGTACCTCATTAGGCTGAGTTATTTCCCCCTTTCAGCATGGCTGGGTGCCCAGTGTTGGTCCCTGGAGACCCAATGGGCTCTATGAACTGTGGGCTGTAGTTCCCTCCCACCTGAATGTCTCTAGGGGCTGCCTGCCTGTTTGCTTCTATGCTGTATCTGACAGTAGCCCCCACCCCACCTCCGCAGGGGTGATTTGCTAAATCCCATACCATGCAAGCCTATTTCCTTGCCATGCACATTCCGGCACTCAGGGTGGTCTCCCACTGGGACGGCTGTGTAACTTACGATTGTGTTGAGTTCCTCTGTGAATAACTGCCTCAGATCGCTGACAGAGGAGGTAAGCTATGTCACAGTCACAGCTGCAGGGTCCTGGGGAAGTGGCTTTGCCAATGCTGCTGTCACAGGGCCATGCAATTCTGTGGCTAGTGGTCTCGATGTCTGTGAAGTCAGTCTCAGGTTGCTGGTTATATATTTTGGTTCTTCCAAGTTTTCCTGTCGGACTGCGAACTTGGGCTGCTCATAGGTCCATGGCTATTGTTTTTGTGACTGTGGTTGGTTACCTCTTTTTTAAGCCTGTGTGTTAAAATGTGGCCTTGTAAATATTACTTCCCATCTCCCATGAAGGTGGTATAAGATGTTAAATGTTGCTCAGTTCAGTGCCCCTAAGACAGCTTAGAGACAGACTTGTCTAGCCTAATTTCCTATATAATGTCCAATGTAAACCTGAAGGACTCCCCTCACTCAGGGCACATCTAGTGATGACCAACTTCCTGGGCTCTTGCTTATCTGGTGCTCTGGTCTGAATGTGAGTGTCCCTCCAGAATCCCTGTTGTAACTACAATCCCATTGCAATAGTATTTAGGGTCAGAGCATTTGGCCCAGTTCCAGGCCATGAGGCTCCGAATTCATGGATGGATTGAGTGCCTTTAGAAAAGACTGGTTTTGCAGCAAGCACAAGACTCAGGGTTTGATCCCAGACATGAATACACAGAAGCACACAAGAAAGTTTATAAACCAAGGTAACACATGCCTGTAATCCTACCTTCTTAGGAAGCTGAGGCAGGAGGATCACAAGTTCAAGACCAGACAGGGCAACAGAGGGATTTCCTGTGTCACAGTAAAAGGAAAAGGGCTGGGGATGTAGCTCAGCAGAAGAATGCTTACCTAGAATGGTCTAGAAGGACCCATGTTCAGTCCCCAGTAGTGTACACACACACACACACACACACACATACACACACACACACACACACACACACACACACACACACACAGAAAACTAAGCCATGCATGGTGGTGTACACCTGTAAAACTGGTACTTAGGAGCCTGAGAGTGGAGGATCACAGATTTGAAGCCAGCATCAGCAACTTAAAAAGACCCTGTTTTAATTTTTTTTTTAATTGGACTGTGAGTGCTGCTCACCGGCAAAATGGTCCTGGGTTTAATCAGCAGCATAAAACATAAACATGTCAAATGTAATAAAATATAAATAAGGTAAAAAGGCTTGCACAGTGAGTTCAACCTCTCTGTACCTTCTACCATATGGGGACACAACACCATGGTTACATGTTAAAAAGGAAAGCAGCCTCCCCACACACCATCTCCTGGCACCTCAACCTGGACATGCAGATTCCAGGACTGTGATAAATCCATTTCTGTTGATAAAAATTCCCCGGCATAATGTTGGTGGTCACATCAGCATGAAGGGAACACAGCATCTGGGATGCACCTCCACTCTCTGCTTTTATGAGAACACTTTTCTTCGTGGCTGTGTTCCTCATCATTTGACATCTTCACCCACTGCCCCCTGGGTTCCAGGGTTTCTGAAGAGCAATCTGAGGAGGACCTTACGGGACGATGGTGGGAAAGCTCCCCTTCCTCTCAATGCCATAGATGTTAATCACGAGGCCTAGTGTCAAAAAGAACAGAGCCTGTTGTTATAAAATCATGACATGAGTAAACTGCTACCACCGTTTTGTCACCAACCATTCAGAGTGGATGGATAAGGAGTTGAATACCTTGAGTGTTGTCTTGTTGAGGTGTTCAACACTAAAATTTACTGCAAATATTTAGGTTCAAAATGAAAAGGTCATGGAAGCATCCCACATGTTTTAATTTCGATACAAAGAAGTATCCATCTCCAAAACCCACTGAAGCAAAAAGCTTCTGGAGTTCTTTCTTATTTTGATTATTACAGTGCAAAAGGTTGTGGAGGCCCCAAAGTGAGATACTCACCATGGATTATGCCCAGAGGTGACATGGCTGTTTCTCGCTGTGACCTTACAAGGCGCCATTTTGAGAGAAACTCCAAGGCCGGCTATATAAGGTCCTGGCCACCGCTGGTTTCATGTCCATCAGCACAGGGAGCTGTTAGTTGGTGACCTGTAGGACTCCCAACTAGTTAGCACATTTTGGTAGTTTGGTGGTTTTGGGATTTCGCATTTGGTTCTTTGGTTTGGGTGTTTTCCTGTTTTCTTTGTGCTTCTATTTTGTTTTATCTTTTGTTTGTTTTGTTGTTTTAGTTTGTTTCTTTTGTTTTCAACTAGCATTGTTACTTGGTGTTCTTGCGATGTCTAATGCAGATAGAGAGTGTAGTGAGATTAGGCCAGGGCAGCAAGGCCTCACAGCCAGCACGTGCTCTAAGGAGACACTCACGGACCAGTCTGAGGTCCTGGGGGTCATCGGCCAGGGCAACTTTGCCCAGGTGAAACTGGCCTTCCATATCCTCACGGGCACAGTGGTGGCGGTGAAAGTCTTGCACAAGGTAGCACAGACCTTGCATTTAATTGAGTCATAGGTGGATCTCATGAAGTCCGTGCAGCACTCCAACGTGGTGCAGCTGTTTCAGGTGATCAAGACCAGGGAACACATGTACCTGGTCATGGAGGTGGCTAGCGGGGACAGCTCCTACGGCACAACCCCAGGGACAGCGGCATGCAGGAGGAGGAGGCCCGCAGAGTGTTCAGGCAGGTGGTGTGCGCTGTGCGCTACTGCCATGGCCGAGGCATCATGCACAGGGACCTGAAGCCAGAGAACATCTTGCTGGACATAGCGGGCAATGTCAAGGTGTGCGACTTCAGGCTGGGGGGCAGGTTCAGGGCCGGGCAGAAGCTGAGCAAGGCCTGAGGCGCCCCGGCATACTGTGCCTCAGAGCTCTATGAGGGGGAAGAATACAATGGCCCCGCAGTGGACGTTGGGAGCCTGGGGGTCACTCTCTACTACATGCTCATGGGGCACCTCCTATTTGACAGGAAGACCATGTCCGAGCTGGAGGAGCAGATCCTCGACCTGAGGTATGAAATATCCCACGTGTCAGCCGAAACCCAAAGCCTCATCGGCCAGTTGTTAACTGTGGACCCCACGCAGAGGACCACGGTGCAACGAATCTTGGGGCACCCATGATTGAGCCAGGGGGAGGAGGATTCTCCCCGACATCCCAGGCAGCCACTCCCCACCCTCCCGAACCTCACCATATTGAGGACAATGTTCGAGATGGGGTTCGATCTCAGTGACACCTGGGTGTCTCTGAGACAAAAGAAGTTTGATGAGGGCATGGCGACCTACCTCCTTCTGCAACGCCAGCTGACCCAGGGGTCAGACTGCATGGTGTATGTTCAGGTTGCTCACTGGAAACTTAAGCCTCACCAGTGCCCCAGACCTGCCCCACCTAAGGGAAGATCCAGTGATCCTGCCCTCGGCCCTGTCCCCTGCCTGCCCTCTCAGCCTCAGCTGACTGAGGAGGACAAGGGGTGAGGGCAGAAGGGAGGCAGAGGAGCCAGCCTGCCTGCCATCGCCCTGTGCAGCATGAAGATGATGCCCCCCACTGCTCCCTGCGATGCCCCCCAGCATGTCCCTGAGCC
>PVJS01063794.1:0-10401 GCA_004027185.1 Glis glis | reverse complement strand
GGCATGGTGGTGCATGCTTGTAATCCCAGTACTTGGGAGGCTGAGACAGGAGGATCCAGGTTCACGGCCAGCCTCCACAATTTAGCGAGGCTCTCAGCAACCTAGTGAGACCCCGTTTCCAAATAAGAAATAAGCCGGGCGTGGTGGCATACGCTTGTAATCCCAGTACTTGGGAGGCTGAGACTGGAGGATCGCAGGTTCACGGCCAACCTCAGCAACTTAGTGAAGCCCTCCACAACTTAGACCCTGTTTCAAAATAAAGAGTAAAAAATAGGGCTGGGGGTGTAGCTCGGAGGTAGAATGCCTCTGGGTTCAATCCCCAGTACCAAAAAGAAAGAGAGAGAGAGAGAGAGAGAGAGAGAGAGAGAGAAAGCCAGGCATGGTGGTACACGCCTGTCACGCCAGTACTTGCAAGGCTGAGACAGGTGGATCGCAGGTTCGAGGTCAGTTGCAGCAATTCAGTGAGGCTCGCATCAACTTAGCGACATCCTGTTTCCAAATAAAAAATAAAATAGAGCTGGGGGTGTATCTCAGAGGTAGAATGCCCCTGGGTTGAATCCCCAGCACCACACACACACAAATATAAATAAATAAAAATAAAATAAAATCAGGCTGGGTGTGTAGCTCAGAAGTAGAATGGCCCTGGGTTCAATCCCCAGTACCACGAATAAATAAATATAAATAAATAAAAAGGGCTGGGTTGTAGCTTGGAGGTAGCATGTCCCTGAGTTCAATCCCTAATGCCACAAAAGGAAAGGAAGAAGGAAGGAAGGAAGGAAGGAAGGAAGGAAGGAAGGAAGGAGGAAGAAAGAAGAAAGAAAAAAAGTCCCAAGTATATGGTTAAGAGAATAGCGATGAGAGGCGTCCAGGAGGGGCAGAGGAACCCCCGTGTCTCCTGAGATCAGGCGCTGAGCAGGACACGCTGTCGCCGGAACCTGCGGGGAAGGAGGTCAGACAGACACACCGTGAGGGACAGTCTACAAATACCTGCTGTGTTCACATCCAGAACGCCAGGGTCCTGACGGCCAAGGGAGGGCCACCCGGACACAACAGGACACCACGTGCGGCCCCTGGACGGGGTCCCAGTGGAACAAGCAGCCTGGACTCTGGACGGTAGATGAGATAAGCCTCCTGGACCAGGGTCACACCTCCTCAAGCTGCTGGCTCCCCGGCGTTATATAAGTGTTCCTGTGGCTAGCAAAAGCCAAAGGCCAAAGGCCAAAGGTCAAAGGCTGGCACCCCGTGTGCATGCACCTCGAGGGCTCAGAAGGAGGTGGCGCGTGAGTGCATGTGTGTTACCTCTCTGTGTGCACATCATATGTGTATGTATGACATATATGTGGGTATGTGTGTATTACATATGTGTGCATACTCTATATATGTATGTGTGCATGTTTCTCTGGATATTTGGCTCTTTCCGTATAAATATGCTTTATGTATTATATGTATATGTATGTGTGTGTGTGTATGTGTGTGTGTAATATATATTTCCCTACTTCGGAGCGGAGGCAGGAAGAATGCAAGTTCAAAATTAGCAATACCCTGCCTCAAAAATAAAATAAGCCAGGCATAGTGGCACACGCCTGTAATTCCAGTACTTGGGAGGCTGAGACAGGAGGATCGCAGGTTCACGGCCAGCCTCAGCAACTTAGCGAGACCCTCCGCAACTGAGTGAGACCCTGTTTCAAAATAAAAAATAAAATAGGGCTGTGGGTGTAGCTCAGAGGTAGAATGCCCCTGGGTTCAGTCCCTACTACCAATAAATGCATGAATGAAATAAAAAGCGCTGGGATGTAGCTCAATGACAGAGTGCCCCTGGGTTTAATCTGCAGTTTCGCAAAAAAAAGAGATAAATATATATACATATTTGTATGTGTAATTAGTATAACCTATCTACATGAATGTTACATATATATATATATATATATATATATCTGTCTCTGTATGTAAGTGTGGTTCACTCCACATATATGTTTGTGTTAATTACTTATATATGTCTCTGTGTATGTATTAATATGTCTCTACATATATCTGCATATATTACATATATGTACTTTTTTGTAGCACTAGGTATTGAATCCAGAGGTGTACTACCTCCATGCTACATCCCCAGCCATTTTTTTTTTAAGGAACTGGGGATTGAACCCAGGGACAGTCTACCTCCGAGCTACACCCTCAGTCCTATTTTATTCTTTATTTTGAAACAAGGTCTCACTAAGTTGCAGAGGGCCTCACTAAGTTGCTGAGGCTGGCGGCGAACCTGTGATCCTCCTGTCTCAGCCTCCCAAGTACTGGGATGACAAGCGTGCGCCACAATGCCTGGCTTCCCCAGCCATTTTTTTTTATTTTGTTTTGAAACAGGGTCTTGCTAGGTTGCTGAGAATCTCAGTACTTGCTGAGGCTGTCCTCAAACCTGTGATTCTCCTGTCTCAGCCTCCCAAGTACTGGTATTACAGGCCTGCGCCACCACGCCCCACTGCATATATGTACTTCTATATATGTAAGTGTGTATCTGTCTGGGAGTGGCGGCAGATGCCTGATTCCCCGTGACTTGAGAGGCTGAAGCAGAGGAATTCAAGCTAGGGCCAGCCTGAGCAACTTAGCAATGATTTCTATGTTGAAATTTGAACCCCAAGGTGGAGCTATGGAGGTATTAGTTCACCCCTCTTGTGGGTATATTGAGGGCTAAAACTTAATCCAACCATGGTGTTTAGAGGTGGGCGTTTGAGAGCTGGGCGTGGTGGCCCACACTTGTCCTCCCAGTACTTGAGAGGCTGAAACAGGAGGATCGCAGGTTCGAGGACAGCCTCAGCAAGAAGTGAGAGTCTCATCAACTTAGAGAGATCCTGTTTCAAAATAAAAATAAAAAAGGGCTGGGGAAGCCGGGTGTGGTGGTGCACGCTTGTAATCCCAGTACTTTGGGAGGCAGAGACCGGAGGATCCAGGTTCGCGGCCAGCCTCAGCTCTCTCTCTCTCTCTCTCTCTCTACTTAGTGAGGCCCTCCGCAACTTCGTGAGACCCGGTTTCAAAATAAAGCATAAAAAAATAGGGCCGGGGGTGTAGCGCAGAGGTAGAACGCCCCTGGGTTCTATCCCCGGTACTGCAAAAAAAAAAAAAAAAAAGGGCTGGGGGTGCAGCTCAGAGGTAGGATGTCCCTGGGTTCAATCCCCAGTACCAAATAAATAAATAAATAAATAAAAGGGGGAGAGGGTTTGAGGGAGGTGGTTAGGGTTAGATAAGGTCAACAGGTGAGCCCCCATGATTGAATTGTTTTCTATAAGAGAAGGGAGAGAAGCCAGGCACGGTGGCACACACCTCTATTCCCAGAACTTGGGAGGCTGAGACAGGAGGATCACAGGTTTGAGGCCAGCCTCAGCAATTGAGCAAGGCCCTCAGCAACTTCACAAGACCCTGTTTCAAAATAAAAAAGGACTGGTTTGTAGCTTGGAGGTCGAATGCCCCTGGGTTCAATCCTCAGTACCCGCCCCCCCAAAAAAAGAAAGAAAAGGGGAAAGAGAGCCGAGGATGAAATGCACGCGCTCCCTGACTCTTGCCACCATGCCCTGTGCCACCTTGGGACCCTGCCAGCAAGAAAGTCATTTCCAGATGTGGGCCCGTAACCTTGGACAAACCATGAGCCAAAATAAACCTTCGAATAGTTGTTGTTTTTGTGTGTGGTGCTGGACATTGAACCCAGGGGCATTCTACCTCCGAGCTACACGCCCTATTTTTTTTTTTTTTGCGGTACCAGGGATTGAACCCAGGGACATTCTACCTCCGAGCTATACCCCCAGCCCTATTTTTTATTCTTTATTTTGAAACAGGATCTCACTAAGTTGTGAAGGTCTTACTAAGTAGCTGAGGCTGGCCTTGAACCTGTGATCCTCCGGTCTCAGCCTCCCAAGTACTGGGATTACAAGCGTGCGCCACCACGCCCGGCCTCTTTTTAGTTTTGGTGGTGAAACAGGGTCTTGCTAAGTTGTTGAGGACCTCATTAAGTTGCCGAGCCTGGCCTTGCATCTGTGAGCCTCCTGTCTCAGCCTCCCTCGTACTGGGATGACAGGCCTGCGCCAGCTCACTCACAGCAGGTGCCGCTGAGAAACCTTCAAGGTGTTTTGCTCTCTGAACCACGCACCAAAGTCCCTGAAAAGTGGATCACAAAAAGGTCATGGGGTTAGAAAAGCAACTGATGGCCGGGCGTGGTGGCGCACGCTTGTAATCCCAGTACTTTGGGAGGCGGAGACCAGAGGATCAGGGTTCGCAGCCAGCCTCAGCTCTCTCTCTCTCTCTCTCTCTCTGTTTGTCTCTCTCTCTCTCTCCCCCTGTCTCTCTCTCTCTCTCTCTCTCTCTCTCTCTCTCTACTTAGTGAGGCCCTCCGCAACTTCGTGAGACCCGGTTTCAAAATAAAGTATAAAAAAATAGAGCCGGGGGTGTAGCGCGGAGGTAGAATGGCCCTGGGTTCAATCCCCGGAATCGCAAAAAAAAAAAAAAAAGCAATTGATGATCTCTCCGTGCAGGAAGCTGGGGAAGCCGGGCCTGGTGGCCTACGCCTGTCATCCCAGAATTTCAGAGGCTGAGATGAGAAGAGGAGCATAGGTTCAAGGCCAGTCGCTCCCAGGTAGAATGCCCCTGGGTTCAATACCCAGTGAAGAGGAGGAGGAGGAGGAGGAGCAGGAAGAGGACAAAGACAACGACAGCGGGGAAGAGGATGGTTATATCCGCCCTTCATAGAGAGGCTGGTGCAGAGGATGGACAGCTGGATGGTGGCCATGCAACTCTACTCCTGCAGGGGGTTCCTCTCCGCCTTTCCCATCTGTCCATCACTGCTTCCAGGATCCGCCATCCTGGCCCGGTGCCCGGGCGGCTGAGCGCCTGGTGGCCTGCACGTCAGCCCCGGGGCCTACAGTTTCAGATTCCAGAGGCCGCAGCTGTTGGCCGCCAGCCACGCTGAGTCAACTCAGGTCTTTCCCTTTTTTAAATTATTTTCTGAGCCATCTTCCCGCTGGCTCTTCCTGGTAGGAGGGTTTTTGGTGCCAGGCGCCACTTCCCGGCAGGGGACAGGGGACTGGGTGGGGAGGGGAAGTTGACACCAGTGTAAGTTCCTTGAAGGAAAGCTTAACCTTGTGACACAAACAGGGTTCAGTCTCACAGGCCCGACCTTTGTCCTTTGTCCCAGTCTTGTCCCTTCCCTAGGCTCAGAGTGCTGCGATCTCTCCACCAGCCAGGGCGCTCCATGTAGGGACTGTCAAAGGCCTGTCCTACTTTCTGATTGGACACAGGCAATGTCCTTTATACAAAGACCCTGGCTAGCCAGGCATGGTGGTGCACGCCTGTGATCCCAGTACTTGGGAGGCTGAGTTGGAGGCCAGCCTCAGCAACTTAGCGATTCTCTCAGCAACCTATGCGGACCCTGTTTCAAAACCACAAATAAAAAGGTGTAGGGGTAGGCTGGGTGTGGTGGCGCATGCTTGTCATCCCAGTACTTGGGAGGCTGAGACAGGAGGCTCCGAGTTCGCTGACAGTCTCAGCTACTTAACGAGGCCCTCTGCAACTTAGTGAGACCCTGTTTCAAAATAAAGAATAAAAAATAGGGCTGGGGGTGTAGCCCGGAGGTAGAATGCCCCTGGGTTCAATCCCCAGTACCGCCAAAAAAAAAAAAAAAAAGTGTAGGGGTGTAGCTCGGAGATACAATGTCCCCGGGTTTCATCCCCAGTATGGGGGAGAGGGGAAACCTCGGCGGGCGTAAGGTGGGCAGTAGGGGGCGAGGCTCCTGGCTGTCGTCTGAATAACTCAGGCCCAAGCCCTGTCACTCTGGCGCTGGCACTGGGGCGGTGCGCGGGGAGGGGAGGACCGGGCAATAAAAATAGGAAGGAATCCCATAAATACTTCGACAACGAGCCACCCTCGCCCGGGAGAGGGAGCGTGGGGGCCCTGACACGTTTCTGGGGGTGGGAGCAGTGTGGTCTTGGAATTGGAGGTCACAGGAGCCTCCTGAAGACTGGGAGGTTCGAGGCGCGTCCTTGGCTGAACCCAGCGCGCCAAGGAGGGACCAAGGAGGGACCTCTGTTGCGCGCAGTACGCACAGCCCTCTTCCCCAGCTCCGGACTTGGGGAGGGGGTTCCAGGGGCCTCGATCGCCCTTTCCCCCACTGCACCCGGAGGGGCGGGATGCGCGGGCGGGAAGTCACGTCGGCCACGCTTCGCAGAGGAAGGCCAGACAGGGCCTGGAGCAGGCGCGAGGGCTGCCAGAGTTTTGCACCCTCGGGGAGCTCCCCACCCCCAGAACCACCCGGGCTCGGGCACACAGGACTCCGCCCTCGGCCGCTCGCCCCGCCCCCGGCACTCCCAGCGCCCCGCCCCTCGATTCCCCGCCCACTTCCGCACCCGGTCTATAAAAGGGGGGCGTTGGCTGCAGCCGTGACCGGCTGAGCGGATCGGGTCCCCAGCTGTCCTCGGTACCTCCCCAGCGACTTCTGCGCCCCGCAGGTCTCCGCCAGGTCCCCGCGTCCAGGCCGCCCGGGAACATGCGCTGCGCTCCGACGGCAGGCGCGGCCCTGGTGCTGTGCGCCGCCACCGCGGGGCTGCTGAGCGCCCAGGGCCGCCCTGCGCCCCCCGAGCCGCGGCGCTTCGCGTCCTGGGACGAGATGAACGTGCTGGCCCACGGGCTGCTGCAGCTCGGCCACGGGCTGCGCGAACACGTGGAGCACACCCGCGGGCAGCTGGGCGCGCTGGAGCGACGCCTGGCCGCCTGCGGGGCCGCCTGCCAGGGCGCGGGAGTTACCGCCGGCCTGGAGCCTTCGAGAGCCCCCGAGGGCACAGGCCCCGGCGACGAGGAGGCCCCCGAGACCCTCCACGGATTGCAGGTACGTGAGCCCGGCTGGGGACGGCTCCCCTGCTGGCCTGGATGGACGCGGACGCACGGGAACGGGGAGCGCACCCAAGGGTGGACGGGTGGATGGATGGGGGAGTTGGAGACCTAAGGGCGGGACCTCACCCAGGCTCGCCCCCCTCCCAGATGCAGCTCAAGGCGCAGAACAGCAGGATCCAACAACTGTTCCAGAAGGTGGCCCAGCAACAGCGACACCTGGAGAAGCAACACCTGCGACTCCAGCGTTTGCAGAGCCAGGTGCCCAGGCCTGCCCGGGCGCCGGTGGTGGGTGGGTGGGGCAGGCGTGGAGCTGCAGGCGGGCGGGGCAGCCCGAGCCAGTCGGCCTCACACCCTCTGTGTCCTGCTCAGGTGGGTCTCCTGGCCCCCACGCACCTTGAGGAAAAGGCGGCCGAGTCCACCGGAAGAAAGAGGCTCCCCAAGATGGCCCAGCTCCTCGGCCCGGCTCACAATGCCTCCCGCCTGCACAGTGAGTGTCTGGGCCTTTGCTGTCCCCTGCCCCTCCGCCTGCCAGTCCTGTCCCCCTCTGTCAAGTCCACCGGAGAGAGAAGGATAGCGGTCCTGGCCTTGGGTCTGTGTGGTGAAGGGCTGCTGAGCCTGCCCGGCCACCCGCCCTACTTGCCAGCAAGCCCGCGGACACCTCCTGATATCCTGAGCTACTATCTGGAGCAGGGGTTAGGATTGAGACCATGAGGCTGGGTACGGTGGTGCACCCCTGTCATCCCAGTACTTGGGAGGCTGACAGGATTACAGGTTCACCATCAGCCTCAGCAATTTAGACCCTCAGCAACTAATTGAGACCCTGTTTCAAAAATTAAGCTGGGCCGGGCGTGGTGGTGCATGCTTGTAATCCCAGTACTTGGGAGGCTGAGACAGGAGGATCCGGGTTTGCAGCCAAATTTAGCTACTTAGTGAGGCCCTCTGCTACTTAGTGAGACCCTGTTTCAAAATAAAGAATAGAAAATAGGGCTGGAGGTGTAGCTCGGAGGTAGAATGCCCCTGGGTTCAATCCCCGGCACCGAAAAAAAAAAAAAAAAAAAAAAGCTGAGCGTGGTGGTGCATGCCTGTCATCCCAGTACTTGGGAGGCTGAGACAGGAGGATCCAGGTTTGCTGCCAACCTCAGCAATTTAGTGAGGCCCTCTGCAACTTAGTAAGACCCTGTTTCAAAAACAGAAAAATAAAATAGGACTGGGGTGAAGCTCAGAGGTAGGATGCCCCAGGGTTCAATCCCCAGTACCACAAAAATAAAATAAAATAAAATAAAATAAAATAATAAAATAAAATGGGCTTTGGCTGAGACAGGAGGATCTTAGGTTTGCAGCCAGTATCACAACTTAGTGAGAACCTTTGCAACATAGTGAGACCCTGTTTCAAAATAAAAAGGGTTGGGGGTAGAACTCAGAATGCCCCTGGGTTCAATCCCCAGTACAAAAAAAAAAAAAAAAGAAAAAAGAAAGAAAGAAAAGAAAAGAAAAGAGAAAAAAAAAGACCATGAGCCGAGGACCTTAAGCTTCCCGGGTGCTGGGAGATGGTGGTGTGGCTCAGGGACTCTGTCCTGAAGCTTAGAACCCTCTGGAAGGGTGTGATGGATGAGGGTGGAGCGTTCTGGGCTTTGGCATCCCTAAGATCACTTGGGGTATTGAACCTAGGGGGATTCTACCTCCTGAGCTACACCCCAACCCTACTTCACTTTTTATTTTGAAACAAGGTCTAAGATCCTGAGGGTCTTGCTAAGTGGCTGAGGCTGTCCTCAAACCCGTGATCCTCCTGTCTCGGCCTCCCAAGTGCTGGGAATCCAGGTGTGCGCCACCACACCTGGCTCAGACATTCACTCTTGCCTCTTGCAAATCCAGGGCTCCCAGTCCCTCGTGCCTCTTCTATCCCCAAGTCCCCATCCGCGATGCACACAAAAACACACGCACGCACGCACACGCACACATGCACAGCTTTTGCAGCAGGTCCTGTACTGTACATGTCCCAAGCATCCTCCCATCTCACACTGTAACGTGTGTGTCTGACACAGACTTCCAGTTTTCTAAGTTCACGGCCACCCTGTCACCCTGCCCGGCATCTGTGACTATCCACAGCCAACTGGGTGAAAGTTCAAATTCCAGCTTCGCACCCTGGGGCTGCCCTCTGGCTTCCAGCCCTATGGTCTGGAAGGCTGCACGGTCCCCGGGCTCCTTCCCCCTCCCTCCCTGGCAGGCTGTGGGGGGGGGGGTCCGCAGTGTGCCCTCTAATTACCCTCCTGGCATGAGCTCTTTTTTTTGTGACGCTAAGGATGGAACCCAGGGGTGCTCTACCTCCAAGCTACACCCCAGCCCTTTCTATTTTGAAACGGGGTCTCCTTAAGTTGCTGAGGGCCTCCCTAAGTGGCTGCGGCTGGCTTCCAACCTGCCTCCTGTCTCAGCCTCCCAAGTACTGGGATGACAGGTACATACCGCTGTGCCCACCTGGCTGGCAGGAGGGTCTGGCCTGACCGAGCAGGTCCAGGCTGGGATCTGTGGTGGAGGAGAAGCAGGCTTTGAGCTTTGGGACACCCAGACTCAGCCCCGCCAAGTAGGGGAAAGTTCGGAGCTAGGCAGACAAACAGCTGGCTCTAATGGAGACCACATTGGTGTTTGGCCCGTTGCCTGTCCTGATTGGATGAGAGGAAAGTAGGGGAAAGGGGAGCTGCCTGAGGGGCCGGAAGCTGTCCCCCGTCATTCTGGGCCTGCCCCCACCCCGGTAGAGTGGACACCCCCCCCCCAGCACTGCGCCTGCCCCTCCCCCTGCCGACCTTTCCCCTACTTTCCCGGCTGGGCTGGGGGCGGTTCTCCCCAGCCTCCCGTGGGCCCAAGGCCACGTTCTTTCTCTCCTCCCTTCCTCCCTCAACACTGCCCCTGTCCTCTGATGATAGCTGGGACGGGGCAGAGCCGCTGTGCCCCCAGTGGCACAAAGCAGCGTGATCAGCAGCCCCCTTGCAGGCTGCCATCCACCCCTCAAGCCCTTACTGCTCCTGGTCCCCGTCCTCATGGGATCCCCGCTCAGGGCGGGGAATCGCGCCAGATGGCCCCAGCGCAGGGCAGGGGAGCTCCTGGGTGCTCGATGGGGGAGGTCTAGCCTGGTCTAGGGCAGGCACCCCTGCAGAAGCTGAGACCCAGAGAGATGAGCAAGGGAGCCAGGGAGCAGTCCTCTGGGACTGGGGGAGCATGTGGGATACAAGGAAGGCCGTGGGGTACAGGAAACACACCTGCGTGCTGGGAGGCCAGGGCAGGAGGAGCGCAGGGTGGAGGCCAGCACATACTAACTTAGCAAGACTCTGGGGTTTTCTTTGTTTTGTTTTTTGTTTTTTTGGCGGTACTGGGGATTGAACCCAGGGGCATTCTGTCTCCGAGCTACACCCCCAGCCCTATTTTTTATTCTTTAGTTTGAAACAGGGTCTTACTAAGTTGCAGAGGGTCTCAGTAAGTAGCTGAGGCTGGCTGCGAACCCAGATCCTCCGGTCTCAGCCTCTCAAGTACTGGGATTACAAG
>PVJS01063793.1:0-10402 GCA_004027185.1 Glis glis | reverse complement strand
TTCTTTATTTTGAAACAGGGTCTCACTGAGTTGCGGAGGGCCTCACTAAGTAGCTGAGGCTGGCTACGAACCCGGATCCTCCGGTCTCAGCTTCCCAAGTACTGGGATTACAAGCGTGCGTCACCACTCCCAGCCCGTGTGACACATTCTAAAAGCTGAGAAACAGATTTGGTTCATTTTCTTCACCAAAAGGACCATGGAGAAGAAGGAAGGAGAGATTTTCTGGTGTTAAGAAAACTGGAGATCAAATAATAATACCACCACCAATAATAGTAAAAATGAGAGCAACTAAAATTATTAAATCGCTGCTGTTAAGTAAGCATTTCTATATAGCATCTTAGCTATTATCTTTTTTTTTTTTCAACCTGAAAACAGCCTTCCCACACAAACCTTCTCATCCTGCCTTTACATACATGAGGACAGGGCTCAAGAATTTCAGCAATTTGCGCAAACAGTTACTGTTCGGAATGTTGGCTTGATTCTTTCCAATGCCCACGCTTTCCATGAAGCTATGCCGTATTTCTTACCTGAATTAAGAAAAGAGACAGCATTTGAGAGAGGCACCACTGCACAGCACTTCCACAAGGGGAGGCTTCAATCATTGTTTAGACCCTTGAATCTGTCTCAGAGCTTCAAGGACCCTTGAAAGGACTTCACTGCATCATGACCACTTGGACATCCATTCCCACTAGAGCTGAAAATCAACAGAGAGAGCTCTCCAGCTCCAAGGGAGCCCTTTCCAGGTTTGAACAGCACTGACTTTTAGAAAATACTTTACTTTACTGAAACAAATTCCCTGTTACTCCTCCCACCAATGCTCTTTGTGTTCCATGGAGAGGTAGTGGACCTATCAGATCTCAATTCCCATCAACTGGGAAGTTTTGTTAGTGGAGGTCCTGGCTCTTGTCCCCTCTCCAGTGTGGTATAAGCAGAAACTTGGAAATAGAACCACCTTAACAGGGGTTTGAATTGCAGCCTGCCACTTACTAGCTGTGTTCAGTTTTTCTCATCTGCAAAATGGGGATAACAAAATTTTCTGTGAGGGGCTACTGTAAGTATGAAATATAATATATGCAGAGCAACTGATGAAGAGTAAACAACAAATAGTAGCTAATGTTAGTATGAGGATACAGCTTTGGAATCAGAGATGTGAGTTCCAATCTAATCATGTGACACATTCTAGACATGTGATCTTGGGCAAGTGATATAATTGCCTTAAGACTCCATTTCCCCATCTGAGAAGTCAATGTTGGTAGTACCTACCTGGAAGGGTTGTCATGAAGCTCATGAGATGCACTCAACACCTGGATCAAGGGCTGAGCTCCATGTTAGCTTCAATGATAACATGAGTGTGTTGGTAATGATCATGAGTATCACCTAGATTTCAGATATGTGTTCCTATGATTCAAGATCTTTATCTCAGCCAGTGTCGAAGATTTAACTCACTGTGTGAATCAGGAGGGTGACTGGGGAAACCAGCCCTGAGCTGGAAACATTGTGGCATTGTAGTCTTGGTCTAAGGTTCCCTCCCAGATTCTTCCATGGACCCCTAGAAGGAGAAACTGAGTCACTAAGTGGCCATTTTGTGTACCCCACCCACTTTTGCCCTAAGACATCATCTTTCAGTTCCATAGATGGGGAAAGAGAGACAGAAAGATGGAGAGACAGAGAATGGAGGAGAAGTAAGGGAAAAGGAATGAGGAAGGAAGGAAGGAAGGAAGGAAGGAAGGAAGGAAGGAAGGAAGGGAGGCTGGTTGGTTCTATTAGAAAGAATGTGCCCAAGATACAGTTTGGCTATTCTTAAAAATTGAGATTGATATGTGACAACTTAGTGGCAGAACTAGTAAGCTCTTAATTTTTTATAATAGAGTACAGTATACAAAGTGATCTGACAGTACTTGAAGCAATTCTCCCAGGGATAGTGAGACAGCAAGGAATACTGTCCCTATTTTATTTATTTATTTTACTGTCCCTATTTTATTTATTTATTTTGTGGTATAGGGGATTGAACCCAGGGGCATTCTACCTCAGAGCTACACCCCCAGCCCTAGTTTTTGTTCTTTATTTTGAAACAGGGTCTCACTAAGTTGTGGAGGGCTTCACTAAGTAGCTGAGGCTGGCCGCGAACCTGGATCCTCCTGTCTCAGCCTCCCAAGTACTGGAATTACAAGCGTGTGCCACATGCCAGACTCCTGTCCCCATTTTAGAGAGGATACTTTAGAGTGGTTTCCCCAGATCATACAACTTCAAAGAGACAAAAACAAACTAGAACTGTGTCTGTCCCGCCCACCCACTGTAGCACATTCCCAGGACACTGTCTTCCACAGCATTATTGGTTAGGGAGTCTACACAAGGTAGTCTCTCACTGGGATCTGGGTATCCAAGACTGGAGTCCAGCCTGTCCCAAGCTGACATAGTGGGGCCCTGATATGTTATTCTCATAAATTCCCAACTGTCCCCCATTTCAATCCTGATCTACAACTTGTCTGTGACCACTCAGTTGTCTCAGGGTGGACCCAGAGCATAGTGCCAGGTGGTGAGATGGAGACTGTGACCCAGGTGATAAATAGGGCTGAATGACAGGCAGGCCTATATTTGGTGGCCCACCTTCAATGACCTTTGCCAGTTCCAGGCAACGCTGATAAACAAAGGGCCCATCTCTTGGTACCTTGCCAGGGTAAACTCACATTCCGAATCTGGCTAGGAGGGTGTTGAGACTCAGGAATTCCAAAGCAATGCGGAGGCTAAAAAGGTTGTGGTCATAAGCCAGGACCTAAATGTGCTTTCAAATCATTGGGACTTAATTAGCACATGGTGCTGTTTGAATAACCAGAAATAAAATGGATAATAGGGCCGGGCGTGGTGGCGCACGCTTGTAATCCCAGTACTTTGGGAGGCGGAGACCGGAGGATCGGGGTTTGCGGCCAGCCTCAACTCTCTAGCTCTCTCCCCGTGTCTCTCTCTCTCTCTCTCTCTCTCTCTCTCTCTCTCTCCCCATAGTGAGGCCCTCCGCAACTTCGTGAGACCCGGTTTCAATATAAAGTATAAAAAATAGGGCCGGGGGTGTAGCGCGGAGGTAGAACGCCCCTGCGTTCAATCCCCGGTACCGCAAAAAAAAAAAAAGGATAACAGCACCTG
This sequence comes from Glis glis, assembly GCA_004027185.1. NCBI lineage: Eukaryota > Metazoa > Chordata > Mammalia > Rodentia > Gliridae > Glis > Glis glis. Next base: position 7,264 of record PVJS01063793.1, on the reverse strand, counting down.
CCTTTAAACAGCTTCTCAATACTGCTTCAATCCCATCCCATCATCTCCCATGATCTTCATGATTGTCCTGTGCAAGAGATAATATCAATATTTTCCACTCACGTTCAACGTCATAGGCTCATGATTAGAATCCATGTTTTTGGATCCAGGGTGCTTTAGAACCCTTTCCAACTTTTGGCTTGTGAGCACTGGAAGAAAAAAATCTGACATTGTCTGTGTTTAGCCTCCATCGCTACATTCCCATCTTTAGAAATGGAACTAAGCATCTGTTAATAGAATACTTACAGATTTCTATTTTGGGTTTTAAGTCCTGATGTATGTCAGATATTTATGATCACTTAAAAACAAGCTGTGCTAGGATATATTAGCTTATGAAGAAGATATTATCTGTAATATTATCCTCATTTTGAAAAGTATATCTAGGCAATTGCTGAAAAAAAATATATATGTATTTCTCCCAAGAGGTATATTTGTCTCTCATTAACTTGAAGGACATGCCAATGAAATTGTCACTGAAAATATGAAATGAGAATCTTGACCTAGGGTTGTTTTCATTGAAAATTTCTACATCATTAATTTCACAAGCGTCGCTGTCATGTTCCTGGATAAAATATATTACACTTCTCCTCTATTTTATATGATGTTGAAACTCAGGATCAAAATGAACAAGATTACATGATTCTGCTCTTTTCTAGAAAATGTAATATCTTTTGTGAGAGAAGGGTGGATCTGGGAAAAGAAATGAGCAAAGAAAATGCCCTAAGTGTTTCCGTTTTGTGCTACAACTTGGTTGTAAATGAGGGGTTCAGACAATCTTAAAAATCTACTCTAACCCTAAAAGTCTATGGTTTAAATGAAATCCAAAATAAACAACTTAGGGTCTTTTAGTGAATATTAAGTTTCTATGCCTTCCTGCTTGTTTTTATCTCTGCCTGAAATGCCCTTTCTCTTTTTTGCTTTCTGCTGAAGTTCTATTCACTCTTCAGAACGCCATTTGACTGTGCTCTCTTCTGTGAGCCTCCACACACTCGCTGCCATGTCCTCATCTGAGTTTCTATAACACTTCTCACAAGACGCTTCTCTGGTCCAAAGTAAAATGGTCCCTGTTCATCTCCTCACCAGAATGTGGGTATCTCAATGCCAGGGGACACACATTACTCTTGTGTATGTTTGTACGGTGCTGGGAATGGAACCCAGTGCCTTGCTTATGCTAGCAGGTGCTGTACCACGGAGCCACACACCCCAGTCCCTTTTAAATTATTTATTTTGAAACAGGGTTTCACTAAGTTGCCCAGGCTGACCTCAAACTTGCTATCCTCCTGCCTTCAGTCTCTAGAGTAACCAGGATCACAGGTGTACACCACCATGCCTGGAAATTACTCATTTTTATAAGTTCCTCCCCTCCTTGATGTGCCCCTGAGGAACTACTGTAGTACTTGACATGTAGTAGGTAGGTAGTAAACACGTGGCGAATGAATGAATGAATGAATGAATGAATGCAGGCTCTATTCGAAGTCTTTCAACTCAAAATCTATTATTCTTTCCATTATACTAAACAGCCTGAACTATAGAAATAGGAATACTAAGTGCTTCCTTTTTTGAAGTTATTTTCTAAAATTGTACTAACTAAACAGAAGAGCCTGCTTCTACAAAAGGAAGTATAGTCCCTTTTAAATTATTTTCTAGCTAACCTCACAGCTTGTCTAAGTAGGAAAAACTCTTTGGGAAGATAGATAGGAACATTCCCTTCAGACCTAGTGTCAGGTTCAGTGGTCTGTTTGCTATTTACTTTCTGTTTCTTAGCAAAAACTGTCTTTGTTGTGAGACTGTGAGATACAATCCGGAGCAGTTGACCCAGGAGGGCTTAGTGTTAATCGCCAACTATTATAAGAAGGTGACTGGCTTCCCAGAAGGGAAAGAAAAGGTCAGAACAGCCACTTGGAATGGCCTGATAGTGCTTAGTGTCGATGACAAGATGACACACCAGGCTTCTTAGAAACTAAAGGATCTCAGTGAAAATTCAGCTTCCTGGGCGGCTGGCAGGATTTCAAAAATTTTATTAAATATCGATGGCTTGTTCTAGTTCTGTTCTGGGGAAATTGAAAACTTGGGATTCATACTTAAAGATATGAAATATGAAAATTATTTTAAAAAATCCTCTTCTTTGGTTAATATCTCTTAAGCATAATCCTCTGATGAAAAGACAGTGAGAGCCTGGTTGTGGCCAGAAGCAGTTCCTTGCAGAAGAGTGTGCTCCAAGCTGGGGAGGGGACATGTCAGTACCATTGTCAGGCTACTGTTGAACACTATGAACTATCAAGTCCCTTCCTGCATATAGAGGCGTTTGGTTCTCTAAACAACACTGTAAAGAAGCATGGAAAAGCATGGCTTCCTTTATTGTATAGGTAGGAAGAGGTAAAGAGAAGCTATATATGTAGTTTCTCCAGAACTACATACATGTTCAGGGGCCACTTTAACAGAGCCAGTTAAGCCAGGCGCATGCTTGTGATCCCAGTACTTGGGAGGCTGAGGCAGGAAGATCGCAGGTTCAAGGCCAGCCTTAGCTACTTAGTGAGGCCTCTGCAACTTAGTGAGACCCTGTTTCAAAATAAAGAATAAAAAATAGGGCTGGGGGTGTAGCTCAGAGGTAGAATGCTCCTGGGTTCAATCCCCAGTACTGCAAAAAAAAAAAAAAAATAATAGAGCCAGTTAAGGTGGCCCCTGAATGCACAAGGAAGATTTCCAGACTACTGACCTAGTGGAGGGACAATGTATTTCATTGTCTGGGTAATGGCATTCTTAAAAACAGGTGCATAGATATGATAAATAAATCTGATTAGGAGATTTTATATGTTATACATTTTTATTAGCAAAATAAACTAATATCTTGCTACCCAAAGGTAGCAAAGGGTAGTCCACTATTAGCAGCATCAACATTGTCTGTCCCCTTATCTATCAAACCAGAATCTGCATTTTATCAGGATCCAAGGTAACTCAAGAAGCTCTGAGCTAGACAAGAAAGTAATACCATTTTCATAGACGACTCTTACTTTCGATAGGATTTTTTTAAAGCTTAGATGGAAAAAATAATACTTATATTCATATGTAATTTTATAGACACAAAATTGGACATTTCTTCCTTCCAGGAACCCTGTGAGATATATAGGGGCAAATGCTATAGATTTAACAGAAGAGGAAATTGAGTCCCAAAGTGTTTATAAAGTGACCACTCAAAGCTATATGCTTGTCTGAACTGACTCAGTGACTTGTACATCATAGCTATTTGCTGAATGAATGAATAAATGAGACACCAAATAAGTGGGACTGGGTCTTGGTCCTCAGATCACTGCACTTCTAGGGGTTGGTTCACTCCTGGAGCCACCTAAATTTAAGGTATTTGCTTTATATCCTCTTAGACTTGACCTTGATCAGAGAGTCTTCAAGATGCCAAACTGGGGTGGTGGAGCGAAATGTGGAGCCTGCGAAAAGACAGTCTACCATGCGGAAGAGATCCAGTGCAATGGGCGGAGTTTCCACAAGACCTGCTTCCACTGCAGTGAGTTGGGTGGACACCATGGGGGCCCCAGCATCCAGACAGCATGCCAAAGTTCTCATTAAGCCACTCATACCATATGGCAGTGTCTCTCACAGTGAGGTCACCATGCAGGAGCCTCACCTGGGAACTTGTGAGAAATGTAACCTGTGGGCCCCACCTAAAAAAGGAAGAGTGTTTTCCTGAGCACCTGTTTTCAACCACACTCCCAGCCATTTCCCTGCAGCTCAAAGTCAGGACAAGCTGGCCGGCCTCTGCTCTCTGTGGCGAAAACCTTGACCCAGGGGCGACATTTACAAAGTGTGACTTGGCAGAGAAGGCGAGCCAGCACTTATCTGAAGCCTGAGTGGATTTGGCTTTCTGTGTTGCCCCCACTAGCCAGCTGTCCCTGGGGCCAGCTGTGACAAGTCTTCCCTAAGAAAGAGCCTACGTCAGGCAGGAGGCAGCACGTGACATTTCTGTTCAGGACCTGGGCCCCAGTAACTTCATGAAGGGAATCTTTACTGGCACAGAAGCACAGATGTCAAAACTGGGGGAGCTTTGAGCCCCTGGGGTTCACAGGCAGACACACATGACTTTGGACAAGTCATTTCTCATCTCTAAGCCCAGGTCACATATGTTTGCAGCAGAACCAGGAATAGAGCCTGTACCTTCAGACTCCCACTCCAGGGCTCTGTCTGATACCACTGTATTCTGCAGTTTCCTAGTAGCTAGTCCTGTTCTGGGAGAAATTGGCCACAGCTTTGAAATAACCATTTACCTTCTCTGCCTTCTCCCTGTATGTCTGGTTTCAGGGCTAGCTTTGCTGGATATTTGGCAGGCCCCCTCCTTACTCCACCATACCCTCATGCCTCAGCTCAGTGGCTGCAAGGTGTCCATATAGCTCCAGTTTCAAACAGTACTTCAAGGGCTGGGCTTCATCTGTTAGGGGAGGGAGATACTCTATCCTTACACTGCCAGAAATAGTAACATTTTAACAGATGCAGGCATTTCCATGATCCTTTACCTCCTACAGCAAACATGATTATCATCGAAGAAAAAGGGGAAATACTGCTCTGAGTGTTTGGGCTGGCAGACTTACTGATTGATGCTTTGGGTTTTAATGATGGGTAATTATTTTAAAGTCATCTTACACATCACTCAGATTCATCATTATTATTACAATGATCCAGAATTCATTATCAAGAGAGTTCATTCCATAAACCTCTGGCTAAATATGGCTAGTGTTCTTTCAAGAGTGAGAGTGAGGAATATTGGAAAGAACCCTGGAGTTGGCATGAAAGAGGAGCAAGGTTTGAGTCTGGGCTCTGCCACTTACTAACTGTGCAACCTTGGGCAAGTCATCTCACCATTGTGAGCCTCAGTTTTCCCATCTATAAAATGGAGATAGTTATCCCTACTGTACATTTTGTTATGAGGAGAAAACTGGGGTCCTTGACCTGGAAATTTCTTTCTTCTTTGATTAATTTTGATGTCTGTGTGAGAACAGGAAACAACAGAGAAGCTTTCCATGGGAGGGGGGTGTCTTATCCTTCCCAGGTAGAGAAAGATGCCTGTTCAGTGGAGCCATGGTAGAACAGATTTGGGCATTTGCTGGTACCTCCTTTCGAACCCTTCACTCTTCCTTTAGAACTTACAGGTGGGATGGGGAAATAAACAGTTAAGTTTCAGTAGTGGTGGGCAGAAGGGCCCTGGAGAGGAGCACAGTTTTCTATATTATCTTCATAACTTACCTGTCCACAGGGAAACCTACACTTGCTGGAAACAGGGTGCAGAAATGCAAGGTACTTCTTATCTTGTACCCCAGCCAATGTTTTCCAGACTTCTAGATAAATCTCCATAAGTAGTCTCCAGACTAGTCCTCTATACTAGCACTAATCCAAAAGAAATATAGCACAAGCCACAAACGTAAATTTAAATGTCCTAGTAACCATTGTTTGAAAGTATACCAAGAACCAGGTAAAATTAAGTTTGAAATACTTCATTTATAATATATCTAAAATATTAAAATTTCATTGTGTAATCACATATTAATGACTAATGGGATATTTTATATTTTTGTGTGTTTGTACTATTTGAAATCAGGTAGCATTTTGTGTTTACAGCACACCATGTGGCTAGTGGCTATGGTATTAGACAGTACAGCTCTTCTTTGACTATATACAAAATCTGTGTACAAAAAGTTGGAAGCCAGGGAGTGGCTATAGAATTGGCCAGGGTGTAAGGAGTGCTGGGAATGAGTACTGGACCAGGAGTCAAAGGATCTGAGGTCAACCATGGTTCTGCAATTTACTGTCATGTATTTGTGGACAAGTCACTGATCGTCACTGACACATGCGTTCATTTATTCACTCACTCATTTATTCAAAATATTCACAGAGGATTAACTCTGGCCCAGGCCCTCTGCCATGTTGTGGTACATTAAAGGTAAACAGCTGCCGGGCTTGGTGGCGCACGCTTGTAATCCCAGTACTTTGGGAGGCGAAGACCGGAGGATCTGGGTTCGCGGCCAGCCTCAGCTCTCTCGCTGTCTCTCTGTCTCTCCCTGTCTCTCTCTCCCTCTCCTTAGTGAGGCCTCCGCAACTTTGTGAGACCCGGTTTCAAAATAACGTATAAAAAATAGGGCCGGGGGCGTAGCGCGGAGGTAGAACGCCCCTGCGTTCAATCCCCGGTACTGCCAAAAAAAAAAAAAAAAAAGGTAAACAGCTTTACCCTCCAGGAACTCAGGATTTAGACCATCAGTGAATACAAGAGCAGTTGTTGTGGAGGGTGGTGACTGACAGCAACAGAAAGGTAGAGACAGGTGTACACTTTCTATGCCCTAATATAAGGCATTTCCCACCAAAATTATTTCCATAAAACAGATGTGCCTTGTGTTCAAAGCCTTATATACTTAAACTTTTTTAGTAGAGAATTTTTCATCCACATAATGTTGACAGAAAAATTGAATAAGCTCCCTCCCATATACCCATCTTCCTAGCCCAACAGCCACCAAGCCCCTGGCCAGTCTCACCTCATTTACAACCTTAGCTTCTTCCACTTCTATATCCAATTACTTTATTTTTTTAACAACAAAATAACACTTGAGGAAGGCATATTAGCCTGAAACGACCTCATTCCATGTTGGATTGCTTATAGAGATGACTTGATAGAACTGGTTTAAAAAACAAAGGCAAATACATTTAATGAATATGTTTTATTATTCCTGGGGGTACGACCTCACTATCATAAGCACTGAGTATCACTATAAACAAACCTTAAGGATTACTGTTATAAAGTAATACAGCAAATTATTAACTTGTGGAAATCCTTCGTGTATTTTAAAGCTGCCTTAATGTTATGCTAATATGTCCTTTTTTTTTTGCGGTACCGGGGATTGAACGCAGGGGCGTTCTACCTCCACGCTACGCCCCCGGCCCTATTTTTTTATACTTTATTTTGAAACTGGGTCTCACGAAGTTGCGGAGGGCCTCACTAAGTAGAGAGGGAGAGAGAGACAGGGAGAGAGAGAGAGATAGGGAGAGAGAGAGAGAGAGAGACAGGGAGAGAGAGAAAGAAAGAGCGCGAGCGTGCGTGCGCAAGCTGAGGCTGGCCGCGAACCCAGATCCTCCGGTCTCCGCCTCCCAAAGTACTGGGATTACAAGCATGCGCCACCACGCCCGGCCTCTAATATATCCTTTTTTTTTTTTTGTGGTTACCGGGGATTGAACG
>PVJS01063792.1:0-10401 GCA_004027185.1 Glis glis | reverse complement strand
TCCGGTCTCTGCCTCCCAAAGTACTGGGATTACAAGCATGCGCCACCATGCCCGGCCTTTTATACTTTATTTTGAAACCGGGTTTCACGAAGTTGTGGAGGGCCTCACTAAGTAGCTGAGGCTGGCCGCGAATCCGGATCCTCCGGTCTCCGCCTCCCAAGTACTGGGATTACAAGCGTGCGCCACCACGCCCAGCGTACCAATAATTTAAAAAAAATTGAGTTTGAGTCCTGACATAAAGACCTACATATAGACCAATAGTATGGAATTGAAAGTCCAGAAATAAACCCATATATCTATGGCCAATTGATTTTCAACAAGGGTGCCAAGATAATTCAGTGGAGAAGGAATAGTCTCTCCAACAAATGGTGCCAGGACACACACACACACACACACACACACACACACACACACAAAATGAAGTTGTACCTCCCCAAATATTCCATATTTCTATAAAATTTAGACTTGGATATTTTGCCATCCCTATAATGGCCACATATGGCAGCAGTAGCAATGAACCATGATGTAAATATGATGGTGTGCACCACAGTAAGCTAACAGCATCTAAAATATCTTCCAGTCAGCTAAAAGGAAGAATGTTTTTCAGAAATTGAAATGTTGTCTGCTTAGAACTTTTAAGAGAAATTTGGAGGCTTAACTGGCTGCTTTTGATTCCCATTCAGTGGATAATATCACACCATTAGCAAATGATTTTCTTATGCCAAGAAATAGACACAAAAGAAAAAATAAATAGTGAAACAGCAAAGATTCCTATAGATAGAACTAAAATTATAGGGGAATTTTATCAAGCACTTAAAATCTCCAATTTCTATAGACTCTCGGGTTTGCTGAATAAGTACTTGGGACCCATATTTTTAATAGCAAGTTTTCTGTACTATAAACTATTTTCTATTGATATTTCTTCCAAAGCTAGTAATGAGTTACTAGATTTCCTTGTCCCTGTATATTAAATGTATTATATAATATGGGTAAAAAAATAATAACAATGCTTTGTTGGCTTTATAGAAAAGAGATGCAAGATCATCCTGATATCATTATTATTTTACAACTTCTCTGAGTTATTTGGTAGTTCCCACAGGCAATGTACTAGCAAGAACTGGTTTTGATCTGTAGCGTCTCGCCTAGATCCTGGTGTGGACATTATTAGTGTTCATGCTTGAAGTCATATAAAACATGGATAGGGGAACTATGGGGAGTACTAGAATAGCTGAGACTCTTGCAAATATCAAACGTTATAGCACTGCACTCTGGAGGTTTTTAATTCTGAATTCTAAATATATTTTCTTGGTATGCAAAAGTTAATGGTGTATTTGGTCAGTTTCAAGTAAATCCTTTTTTACGAGACTACCAGGTTTCTACCTTACAGTATATCCCGTTGGTTTTGTTTTTCCTGTATGTGTTGATATAAACAGACATTTCACATTATTTTATTTCTAGTTGTGAAGCTACTTGAGTCAGAATCCTAGATCCACTGCTCACTTGTCGTGGAACCTTGCCAGGCTTCAGTTTGTCTGACTTCTGTAAAATGGGGGCAATAATAGTATCTACCTTATTTCTCAAGTTGTGTGGATTAAATCAACACACCCAGAACACTTAGAAACACTGTTGGACACAAATATTAACCATATTTCCAAGAAAAAAGTAAGAATGTATGCATTATTTCCTCATCTCTTAACTCTCTTGTGTAAAAGTTATTATTTTTTAAAGTTTTGGTTGCTATGGTTTCTAATCTTAGCCTGGGCAGCATAGTTACCTGGACATGGAAAGTTCATGGCTTTACAGTATTCTTATCCTTTCATACATAGAACATTGGCTTACACTTTAACTTATTAAGACAATGACTCAAAATCACTGTGGCCTTTCAAATCCTGGATGAGGCTACAAAATGACTTACTGATCTGGGTCCAGCTGATAGGGAATAGATGTTAAAGTGAAAAACAACACCATAACAATTTACCCTTATTAACACCTTTGTGAGTAAACTGAACAAGAAGACTGAACAATCCCCTGTCATCTGTGGGCGACCCTTCCAGCTCAGCAGCATGAGTCACTAGCGAGCAGAGATAACTCCTCTGTTCTCTCCTGTGAGTAAAAGGGGCTTCGGTCTGCAAGGCTATAAATTTGACCACTTTTAAAAGCACTTTAATCATTCTCCATTTTTAAAGGCTGATAATTTCATACCCTCTTTCTTCTTTCTTTTCTCCTTTCTCACAAAAGGAGATAACTATACTATTTACTATATGACTGACTCAGCAATTCTACTCTTTTTTATGAGCACCTATCAGGAGCAGTATAAAAATATTACCATCTTAAGGCTAACAAGATAACTTCTAGGACAAAAAAGAAAGGTGGGGAGAGAGAAAGAGAAAACCTTGTTTCATCATAAGAAGTTCCCAATTGAAATCAAATGACACCAAATGATGATTTGTGCTGTTCTGACATGCAGTTCAACATTCATTTGGGACTATTTTTTTTTCTGAATTGCATTCAGCATGCCCTTATAGGATTGATTTTAATATCATAAGAGCAAGCTCCAGAACCTTAACTCTTTCACTTATATACTATGCATATGATTCAGTTTCATGTGAATTTGAAGACCAGGAGCTCAAAATAAATGTGTCATATCACAGAACTGCAACATTTTTATCTCTACTGTAGAGATGAATTTATTCTTGAAGTTGATTTGTTCTAATCCAACTTAAAATATATAGCCATTATCACAGAATCTCAGAACTGAAACAACACATAAGGGGTCTTCCTGTCTAGGCCAAACCACTTATAGAATGTATTAGGTTGAGGGGTTTCAAACCAAGGCTTAAGATTCTCTAAAAAGAAGGAAATTTTATAACATTTCTCAATGACTTCTGTGATTTTGACTATATAGGGTGTGACTGTGCAATCATGAGACATTTCCATAAGGCACACTTGAAAATCTTTCATTTCATAGACATAATTCACAAAGGGAATTTATCAGGTTATCAGACTCTTTTCACATAATTTTATACAAACTGTTAAATAAATATTTTTGTAAATTTATGCAGTCAATATTTATCTAGGTTTACCCACATATTTACCAATATGTTCTTACCATTCTTTTTTACATATCAAATCTTAAATCTGGAATATTTTTCTTATTTAGAATCTTATTGGTACATTATAATTAAACATTATAGTGAGATTCAAAGTGATGCATTCATATATGCACACAACAACTCTTGGTGTGTTTCCCTCCACATCCCACCCCATTACCCCCTCCTCCCTCCTAGTACCTGCTAGCAAGATTGGTAGTGATACCTTCATATGAGAACATAACATGATTTGGTCTGTTTCTTCCCTCAAGTCTACTTTTTTCTCTCCCCTCCTCCCTCCTCCAACCTCCTTCCACTATCCTACTGGTTTTTCTCACTGTCTTTTATTTAACCTCTTATTTTCTTTCTTTTAGCATATTTAAACAAATGATGTGATCTTTACAAAAAAAACTTATTTTGAGTTAAGGAATTTATTCATTCTGCCTCTTTGCTAATCCTTGATCATCATAGATAACATTGCTGTCTATGATGTTCTATAAAAGGCTCATATTCATTTTCTGATATAGCAAAAAAATCACACAGATACAAATACTTGGACGAAGGTCATTGATAGCAGGAATATTTTGCTACAGAAACACTAACTGAATCAATCCCCAATGGATTTAAGTATAAATGCAGGTTTATGAAAGCCTAACAGTTTTATAGCTTGTTAGATGAATATTCCCTTTTCAAAAGGACTCATGAATGTTTTTGTTTCACAAAGAATGTTTATCTTCCTGAATTTCCTTTATGTATTCCTAAAGAGCAGTGTGGTTTTGTTTAGTAAGTACATATTAGTGCCCACTATTTACCAGGCCATGTGTTCAAGGATGGGGATATAAATTTGAACAAAACCAAATCCATACCTGGCAGGCGCTGCCGTCTTTCAAGAATCACCAACATAGAAAACAGTGTTTCTGGGAAAGTAGCAAGCGCCATAAGGAGGTCTCTACAGGGCTACTGGCCAGAGGGATGGGAGTCAGGGAAGAATTACCAGAAGAGTTGTTATAATTAACAAAATTTTTAAAAATCTTTTCAAGGAAATAGTCTGTATAAAAGAAAAAATTTTAAATAGTGTTCCTGGCAAAGAATTTAAGGAGCCTATTGAAGGATGGGAGTGGGAGGACGCAAAATACTAGTCAACTGAGTTCCTGAGAAGGGGAAAAGATTTCCTCTTTAAGATGCATAAGCATATGGTCTGCTTCCAACTCTGTGTATTATTTGTTTCCAAATCAGATTGTGCATTATTATCATTTGGACAACTTTACACAAACACACCTGAAGCCACACCTACAGAAAATGGAGGTCTAAGAGCATCCATGGACCTATTTTTAATACTAAACCCTCAGACTGTTTCATAAGGAACTTCACACATTCCCTTGAACGACACAGAATATGCCAATCACTTTTTAAAGCAATGACCCATATTTTAATGTGTTTAAGAATAAGTGGAGCTGGGCGTGGTGGCGCACGCTTGTAATCCCAGTACTTGGGAGGCTGAGACAGGAGGATCGCAGGTTTGCGGCCAGCCTCAGCTACTTAGTGAGGCCCTCCACAACTTAGTGAGACCCTGTTTCAAAAATAAAGAATAAAAAATAGGGCTGGGGGTGTAGTTCGGAGGTAGAATGCCCCTGGGTTCAATCCCCGGTACCACAAAAAAAAAAAAAAAGGATAAGTTGGATCCTTGGCTTCTATGTTTGAAGCCATTTTCCTATGTGAGGCTAACACTTAACTAATGTAAGAAGCCCTAGCCAAGACAGGATGTGATTAGTTTGAGTTTGGGCTCTTTAGATGCCATCCACATGGAATTTCTACACAAAATAATATACACTAGTCCTTCTCATCCTCAGGGAGTATATCCCAAGATGTTTCTTAAATGCCTGAAACCATGAATAATGCTGAACCCTATATAAAGTAAGATTTATCCTATACACACATTCCTATGATGAAGCTTAATTTATAAATTAGACACAGTAAGATATTAACCACAATAATAATAAAACAGAACAACTATAATATAACAAAAATTGTATAAAAGTCATGAATTATTTATTTCTAGAAATCTCTGTTGAATTTTTCAGACCATGGTTGACTGCAGGTAACTGAAACCAAGGAAAATGAAACTACAGATAACAGGGACTACTGTACCCATAAAGCACTTCTATATTTGTTGCAAGTTCTGGAACACAGCAGACATTGTCAATCCCCTAATCCTTACTCCTTGGCTTTTCAATGTGTTTGGGCCTCTTCCAACTACCAATATTTGCATCTCTGGCCTGAGGACTTTTCCCAAAAGTGAGGGACAGGCTGGCCTTGTACGTAGCAAAATCAATGTACCACAGAATAAGCACATTCAGAGGCAGCCCTTGACCAATGACTCTTAGGGATCGTGTATAAACGTCCCGGCTCCTTGCCTCTCTGGCAGGGTAATTCTGAAGTAGGTGTGCACAACATTTCCTAGAGTCTTCCAGTAGGAGTAAGATCTGGTCACTCACTGTGGCAGCTGGCTTATGAATCCATCTTTTATTGGCTGCCTACCCTTCCCTGTATCATTTCCTCGTTTCATTTTCAGTGTTCACATCACCCCCAAAATGAATTTATTGCACTTACATCTTATCTCTGGGTCTGCTTCTGGAGGGACCCAAGTAAAAAGATAAAACCCATTAAATATAATTGTATCTTTAAGTTCAAATAGCATCTTTTTAATACCACCCCATATAAAACCAAAACACAGAGATAATGACTAAAACAGTCTGACTTAATCTATGCTTTATAAGATTTTTGGAAAAATAGACATTTGTTCCATTGCATGATTTTTATCCCAGAAGAATTACATTGTTTGCACATACTTGGGGGAAAACCAATTAGGATTGTCACCAAGGAGGACAGATCAGTCATCATTCTAGATACAAAGTCCGAGACTGGGACAGATGGACTGGGGGAGGTACCAGCTGGAAACCTGAAGAGAGGTGTTGGATTTTTATAAGGATGTAAATGTAAACATGTAGGCTGAAAAATCCTGGGGGACCAAACACGTGTTGCTCCTCCAGCTGATTCAGATCAGAGCCATGTTAATAAATCATGACTCAGCGATGGCTGCAGCTGACTCAGGACCAGCTCATGAGAGCCCATTGTTAATCTCAGGTATTTTGCAAGCTAAATTACTTCACCTTGTAGCTTGAAATAGGCCATGGTGGGAGTATTTACACCACAGAAATTGGAGAACATAATAAATCAGGACTTTCTACTCCCCCAAAGAGCCAACTGTTAAATATTTAGCATGCCACTGAATCATGATGTTGCCAATATTTACCCATTCTACTAACTAGTCAACCTCACTGCAACAAGGATAGCAAAGACTAGAAGTAGGTCAAGACGCACCCTCCTGATGCCTTGTAAAATTGCGCTGGGATTATAAGACAGCGACGAAGATAGTTAGACAGCCAGGCTAACCTTCAGTCTTAAGGGGTTAACATACATGCCAGGAAATTAGGAGTTAAAAAGTGGACCAGTCTTCAAGGCTATGGGATTAAGATAACACACTTGGAGATAAGAGGTGGGAATATAGCCCAGCTTTCTGAGACTATGTGGTCAGCAGAGATACCTAGAAGCTAGAACTAGACAAGATAAGGTCGCTGAAGTCAAACCCACTCAGACAGGACAATAGTCTGTCCTATTCTGAAAATAGTATTAGAAACTCTTCCAAGCCGGGCGTGGTGGCGCACGCTTGTAATCCCAGTACTTTGGGAGGCGGACACCGGAGGATCCGGGTTCGTGGCCAGCCTCAGCTCTCTCGTTCTCTCTGTCTCTGTGTCTCTCTCTCTGTCTCTCTCTCTCTCTCTTTCCTTAGTGGGGCCCTCCGCAACTTCGTGAGACCCGGTTTCATAATAAAGTATAAAAAATAGGGCCGGGGGCGTAGCGCGGAGGTAGAACGCCCCTGGGTTCAATCCCCGGTACCGCAAAAAAAAAAAAAAAGAAACTCTTCCAGATGATAGGGATAAATTCCAGGTAGTGAGAGGCAAACACACGCATAGAACATTCACTAAGGTAACCTACCATTAGTTACCTTGTTATGGTTTGGATATAGAATGAACCCTTTCCAGGGACAAAATGCAAAATTGTTCAAAGGTGATATAATTGAATCATGAGTGAATCTCATCAGTGAATACTTAGGCAGGTAGGGTGTGGCTGGAGGGGGTAGGCCACTGGGGGTGTGGCCTTGAGAAATATATATAATATATATTTATAATATTTATATGCTAAGCCAGGCGTGGTGGCACATGCTTGTAATCCCAGTACTTCGGGAGGCGGAGACCGGAGGATCTGGGTTCGCGGCCAGCCTCAGCTCTCTCTCTCTCTCTCTCTCCCGTCTCTCTCTCTTTCTCCCTCTCTACTTAGTGAGGCCCTCTGCAACTTCGTGAGACCCGGTTTCAAAATAAAGTATAAATAATAGGGCCGGGGGTGTAGCGCAGAGGTAGAACGCCCCTGGGTTCTATCCCCGGTACCGCAAAAACAAAAAAACAAAAAAACAAATATTTATATGCTATATAAATATATCTACCATATATTTATATAAAAGATATTTATTATATATTATAATTTATATATTATATATAAATATATATTTCCCAATTATATACTTATATATGAATGTAGATATATTTTATATATATAAATATATAATATATTTTATATATATGTGTGTGTGTGTGTATATATATATATATATATATATATATATATGTATCCCTGATCCCCTGTCCTTGTGCTGTCTCTGCTTCCTGCCACCATGCCCTGAGCTCCACAGATGTGACCCAGCCTAACATGGACTGAAACCTCCTGAACTGTGAGCAAATACATCTTCCTTCCTCTAACTTGTGGCCATCAGGTATTTGGGGTTACAGCAGTGAGAATGCTCAGTGAAACATTAGTGTAATAAAAATCAAACCCCGAGGTGGGGACTCATGATGGTAATAAGACATGAGTCACATGAAGAGGCATGAAGAAAAAGGACACAGGCACAGCTGAAACTTTACATGTGATGCCATCAAGATACCAGGTCCCTGCCCACCCTGTAGATGCCTAAAAAGTTGTATGCCTGTGTACTTTTTGCATCAACCTGGGATTTCTGTCCCCCATGTTCTGCCTCCATTATATGCGAGCATAAGATCAAGAGCCTGTTCCTGTCTCAATTGTGCTTTTATTGATAGCACAAGAATCCATGGAGTTGGTAGCAATTTTAAGTAGGCAGTCTTCCTCTGGGTTTTGCAAATGCTCAGGAGTTTCATACATACACAGTTGTGAGGGACTCAATTTCCAGATCTTTAACTTCCATATATGCTCTTTCCAAGAACTCAGTTGCTTGAAAATGAGGCTGCCTCTCCACAGTCCTCCTCCTCCTGTGCACAACACACACCAAAGCTTACTACTGGGCATTTCTCTAGGGTGTAAAAGTCCTCAAGGCCCCATACAAAGGCATACAGGGAACCCAGTTTGGGAGAAGATTTCTTTCATGGTTAATAAAGGTACCTGTGTGTGTGGGGGGGGTACTGGGGGTTGAACTCAGGGGTGTTCTACCTCCAAGATACACCCCAAGCCCTTCTTATTTTTGTTTTGAAACAGGGTCTCCCTAGGTTGTTGAGAGTCTCAGTACATTGCTGATGCTGTCCTCAAACCTGTGATCCTCCTGTCTCAGCCTCCCAAGTACTGGGATTACAAGCATGCACCACCACACCCAGCTTAATAAAGGTATTTTAATGATATAGGGCCTCCTATATCATCTACCCCATTTTAACCCTGCACTCATTAAGGTGAAATTTGATGCTATAGTATGGGTCTTAAATGCCCCCAAAGTCCCATGTGTTCACGATTTAGTCCCCAGCTTTGCATTATTGTGAAGCAGTAGAAACTTCAAGAGGTGGGGCCTAGTGGTCTTCATATCATAAGTGTGAGCCTTCAAAGGGGATTGTGGAACCCCAGTTCATTCCTCTTCCTCTCGATTTCATGTCTGGGCCCTGAGATAAGGAGCTTCGCTCCTTCACACTCCCCCTGCCACGATGCGCTACCTTGCCACAGGCCCAAAAGCAATGGGCTCAATTGACTGAAACTTCTAAAACTGTGAGCCCAAGTAAACCTTTCCTCTATACAAGCCGATTACCTCAGCTATTTTGTTAAAGTAACAGAAACCTGACTGACACACTGGCATTAAAAAGGAAAGCATGTTAGCCCATTTTGCAGTTTTTCTGGATTCAGAACAACTGAGGAGCTACAATCAATGACACTGATTCTTTTTGTTGTAATGGAGAACCTCCCCGCGCATGGAGGTTCGACCACTCTCACAGCCCTTGCCTGCCATCTGACCTCTAGAGCAGGACTGCACGGGCAAGCAAACACCCTTCTAAAATACCCAAGAGTAAAGACGGAGAAAGAATCCCTTTGAAGAATTTAGCCCCTCCTTGCAAACATTCCGTTATCATTGTTATTTAGCTGGAAAAAAAAAAGTGCTCTCACTGATGTGTGGGAAAAGAAAAGTTTGTTGAAAGGTAATCTAGAAGATAAAAAAGCTTAAAAGCATCATATTATTTGAGGAGTGCCCAATACATACACATCTGAATATTGGCCTTTGTTATTTCTTTTAAGACTGTTGGCCAGAAAGAAAGAAAAACCGCTGATTTCCATAAATAGTCCCTAATCCACAGCCAAGAATACATCTCGGTGCTGTGTTTTTCCAAGTATAACCCCAAAGTTAGCTTTTCTTAGATCTTGTAATCTAAGTGTTTCTGATGTAAGCTCTCTTATGAAGTCATACCAGATAGTAAATATCTATATTAATAGTATCAAAGCAATAAATGTGTTCCTGACATAGGCTAAACCTGTGTATTTATGAGGCATCTGTGCAGTCTTTTAAGAGTTCATGTTGGCAGAAGACACTGGATTGTTCATTCTAAAAGCATCTACTAAAACCAGCCTTCTTTATTAGGAATTCCAGAAGTTATGGCCTCCTATAAAAATCAAAATCATGTGGGAGTAAAAGCTATTGGAAAGTCCTCCCAGCATTGAAGATGATGTACTTGTGGAATTTCAAATTGTGGTAGCAGCATCTATACATGTTGATTGTTCTAATAAAATACTCCACTTAAAGGTTTTTTTGCTTTGGCAACTTGATGATTAGATCCAGCCAGGTAGGAAGTGTGGAGGAAGATAAAACTGCCTTGATAAAGAAAAGAGAAAGTGTGTGTGTGTGTGTGTGTGTGTGTGTGTGTGTGTGTGTGTGTGTTTGTAGTGGGGATTGAACTCAGAGGCATTTTACCTT
>PVJS01063791.1:0-10402 GCA_004027185.1 Glis glis | reverse complement strand
CCAGCCTCAGCAATTTAGTGAGACTCTCAGCAACCTAGGGAGACCCTGTTTCAAAATAAAAAATAAAGAGGGCCAGGGGTATATCTCAGGTTCAATGTTAAGTACCACAAGAAGGAAGGAAGGAAGGAAGGAAGGAAGGAAGGAAGGAAGGAAGGAAGGAAGGAAGGAGAAAGAAAGTCCTCCACTTCATAGCTGGGCACTGTGGAGCATGCCTATAATTATAGTATTTAGGAGGCTGACACAGGATGATTTTAGGCTGGAGGCCAGCCTTAGCAATTTAGTGAGACCCTTAGCAACTTAGGGAGATGCTGTTTCAAAATATAAAATAAAATAGGTCTGGCAATAAATCTCAGAGGTAGAATGCCCCTGGATTCAATCCCCAGTACCAAAAAATAAAGTCTCCCAGGAAATAGATAAGTCAATATGGAGAAAATATAAATATTAAGGTTTGTTCTATGGCTCTGCCTCTTAATTTGGGGATTTTTTGTTTGTTTTTACATTTCTTAGAGATCTGAGGTCTGTCCAAATGTTTTATTTTCTATCTTTAGATCCCGACTGACATTAATATCAACTTTCTTCATAAGGCCTTCTTAGGGAAAATTGTCTAACTTAATTTCTTGATGTCATTATGAATATGTCAAATTGGATGAAGCACACGGGTTTTCTGGATGCTTTTTAATTTTTTGTGGTTGCTCTTTCACTGGGAAAACACATTATCATAACAGCCCTCTTGATCTCCCTCAGCGACTTTCCCAGCTGTAAAAAGCTGAAAGCACTGGAGAATTACTGCTGAAATAACCTGTACTTTTATTCATTACAGCTTACATTATTTCATGTATAAAGGTAGTCTGGAAAAATCTACATTATGCTAATGTGTGGGCAGTGGATGAAATTTAATTTTGTAAGACATAATATTTCATCCTGTAAGCAAAAATGAATTTAATCAAACAATATTTATTCTACACAGGAAACCCATTTCATTGAGCATATTTTAGGTACTTAACATTGTGGCCCCTCAAACCCAGAACTTAATATTATGTATAGTCTCTTAAAAATATTTTATTAAAGTGAAAGTTCACTGATGCTGGTCACTTATCTAAAAGAAAAAAGATCCCAAAATATTACAATTTCAACTAAAAACATTTTTACTCTGGACATAAAATCATACCTAAAATTTATTTTCTAAGCTGACCATTATCTCTTATATATCTTTAAATCATACAACAGGCTGTTTGCAAGTAAATCAGAGTTGCTTATATAACAAAGAGAGTTTATTTGTTATAAAAATATGTATGTACAGTGACTGTTGTAATTTTCCCCATATACTATTCTGCAATTAAAAACAAAGACATTAATTCAGCTTTCAACCCCTAAATAAAATTATAGATTTCCAATTCTACTTTCAGTTTGTTAGATCTTTCACACTGACTTTAGACAGAATTTTCCAATCCAAAAATATATTGTATGTCACATCAGGAAGACAACTTTTCAAAAGATTAAACTATGTAAAGTTGTTCTCATTTTTAACCTAGGAATGATGTGAAATTAATATTATTCTCTCAGTTTCTTCTTTCTTTGCCTTCCTGGAATATTTTGAACAGTTATGAAGTAAAACACTCTCAATCCATGAGTATATGGTGAAATAATATGCAATCAGCTGATCTCATTCAATCTAATTTTTAATTTACCTTTGAAATTTTAGTTCTGTTAAAAAGGGACCATATTAATGAAAAAAAATTAGAGTAAACTGGAGTTTCTTTATCTTTGAGCTTGGAATGAATGGGGTACACATCCTAAGTTTAGATGGTCAGAAAGAGTTGTGGGAGGAGATGGGAATCAATTTGAAATCCAAGTGAAATGAATAAGCAACCCCAAGAAGGCCTGAGGTGAAAAGAATTCCAAGCTGAGGGAATTTCAATGCAAAAGATTGGAGGAAAGAATGAGCTTGTTATACATAATTTTAATTTAAGAGAAAATAAATAAAGACCACCTAAAAGACAGCATGCAAATGCCACTTCTTCTGAGCTTGTTCTAGCCAGAGTCCGCTGCCAGCACTTGAATTTGTCTAAGACTCTAGAGTGGGAAAGATTTACAGTGGAGAAAAAAAGAAAAGCAGGTCTTCAAGTATGCCCTGCTTGGAGGCTGTTGACATGGAGAATTTGCAAGCAGGGCAATTAGAAGTGGGTGTCCTGTATGACTGGTTAAGGCAAGCGTATTTTGCTTTTTCTGATTGGTCCTAAATTGGAAGCAGGGGCAAAACTTAAGGGAGCTGTCAGTTATTGATCAGGTCCTGGACCTTTGAGGCCAGTTGCTACAGAGGTTGTTGCTTGGCTTCTTGGACTGGTTGCTTCAGATTGTGAAACAGAGTTCTATCTTTAATATGGTGGGGCTGTTGTCTATTTATTTATTATTTATTTATTTATTTGTGTTTTATGGTACTGAGGATTGAACCCTGGTGTGTCCTATCTCTGAGCTAGACCCCCAACCCCATTTTTTTAAAGGGTCTCTCTAAATTCCTGAGGCTGGCTTTGAACCTGAGATCCTTCTGTCTCAGCTTTTCAAGTACCGGGATTAGAGGCATGCACCACAGCACCTGGCCAACAGTCTGTATATTTAGATAGAAGGAATGAAAGGAAGGAGGGAGGGGGTGAGAGAGCAAGGGAGAAATGGAAGGGGGAAAAGAAAGTTATCTAATGATTCCTAAGAATTACTCAAAACCTCATTTCAATTGCTCGGTATCTTATCTTTTCACATATATTAACTGCCAAATCAGTAAAAAAATGCTTAAAGCTTTACTTGCACAATGCATTATAACTTTCAGTAGGGGAACCCTAGTTACTTTGAATTATTCCTGCTTAATAGAAATTACCTGTCTTTTGTCTTTGAATTTCTCTTCTTAGGATATCTCTAGACTCAGAACTTAATCTTTCTCCTTCTAGCACATACATATTGTATAATTTCTTTCTTCCTTTATTTTTTCTTCACACACAGTTGTGGAGCACCTGCTGTGTCTCAGATATTGCTTTAGTACCAGGGATGCCAAAATGAATAACATAGGATCCTGGCTTTGAAAAGCTTACAGTCTATGAGAAAACATGTGTGTGAAATAAATAGTTACCAATACAATAAAATAGGATAAGAACCAAATAACGCACAGGGGCAAGGTTATGAAGTCACAGAAGAGAGATCAACTCTGCCAGGTATGGCAAAAGAAAGCTTCAGAGAAAAGATAACATTTGATCTGAATTTTCAAGGAAAAAAAAAACAAAGAATAAATTAGAAATTCAAGGAATGGCAGGAGGTGCTTTTTAAAATTAAGAATGACATATGCATAGATAAAATCAAATGAGAGACAGGCTATCTGAAGAGGGCTGTAATTGTAGAAGAGGTAAAGATGCTAGGAGATTCACCATGGAGAGGGTGAGAGGGGGAGGAAAGGGAAAGAGAAAAAGACAGAAAGAGACAGGAGGAGGAGAAGGGAGGGACCCTGAATTCCCACCTTTACCTGTCTTTCAGTCTTCTCCCAGGGCCTCTTACTGGCCAAGCTTGCCTGGGAAAGGAGAGCACACAGAGGAACATGTGTGACGAATCTAAGCACAAACACGGGTGATGGCTGCACTCTGTAAACAGGCATCCTGCATTTTGAATTTATGTTATGGATCTTGATAAAATGGTCAAGACCTAGTCTAAAACTCATATATACTTTCTCCAGAAATACAATGCTAGAAATCTTTTTTTCCCCCTCCAGAGCATTCATATTCATTTTGGTCATGTTAGCTGTAGTCTCCATTGACAATCTACCACATAGTAAACACACATTTGATTCTTTATTTGAAGGCTGCATTCCTTAATGTGGGCAAAAATTGGAGCTTGTTGATAGACAAAATACCTTAAAATGCTAGGAGTGAACATTTTGTTGTTGTTGTTTTGTTTTGTTTTGTTTTGGTTTGGTACTGAGGATTGAACCCAGGGGCATTCTACCTCTGAGCTAGATCCCCAGTCTTACTTTATTTTTTGTTTTGAAACAGGGTGTCACTAAGTCACTGAGAGTCTCACAGTCCTCAAACCTGTGATCCTCCTGTCTCAGCCTCTCCAGTACTGGGATCACAGGTATGCACCACCACACCTGGCATCATGGGTGTTTTAATGATTCATTTTTACTAATGTCTCAAGTTTCTTAACCTAGGCTCAGAACTCTACCTTTTACTCTTAGTTGCACTCCTTTTTGTGTTGTTTTTAAGTGAGTTTCCAACATAGGCATCATCACACATCATAGTAGCTAGTTAGTTGCTTTGATTGGCTCTTATTACTTACAATCATTCCACCTTCTTTTCCTCACTAAGCTGTGACACTAAGCTGCCACAAATCTATCCATTCTCTTTTGCTCAGAAAAACGACTTGGGTCTTGCTTCCAATGTATTTATTTCTAGCATTGGACTCTTAGAAATCCTGCAATTAGCATATCTCAAGAGATATTTTCCGGCCAAGCATGGTGGCACACGCCTGTAATCCCAGTACTTGGGAGGCTGAGACAGGAGGATCGCAGGTTTAAGGACAGCCTCAGCAGTGTAGCAAGACTCTCAGAAACCTAGCAAGAACCTGTTTCAAAACAAAAAAAAAGTTAAATAAAAAGGGCTGGGGGTGTAGCTTGAAGATGCCCTGGGTTCAGTCCCGTGTGTGTGTGTGTGTGTGTGTGTGTGTGTGTGTGTGTGTGTGTCTCACCCTCCGGGAAGGTGCTACTATTATTAATGCTACTATTATTAATAACCAGTCGGGGGGGTTCAGATGAGATTCAAGAAGGGTAGCAGTTAGCCTCTGGCCCAGCTAACAGGGGAAAGGATACAGACAGACCTGGTAGCACCTTCCCGGAGGGTGAGACACACACACACACACACACACACACACACACACACACACATGAGAGAGAGATTTTCAAAACTCTCAAATATTTTCCATAAAAGTTATACTCCTGATATAAACAAGTATTATTTCCCTAGTTCCTTATCCATACCTATTCAACTTCCCATAGCATTTTTGGGCCCAGATTAACTCCCAATGTCAAATTCAGATTTGGTTGTAAAATATTCTTTTCCTTGGTTTTAATATAAATGTGTAGATACCCATATGTGATTTAAAATTGAAATATAAGCCGGGCGTGGTGGCGCACGCTTGTAATCCCAGTACTTTGGGAGGTGGAGACCGGAGGATCCATGTTCGCGGCCAGCCTCAGCTCTCTCTTTCTCTCCCTGTCTCTCTCTCCCTCTCTCTACCTAGTGAGGCCCTCCACAACTTCGTGAGACCCGGTTTCAAAATAAAGTATAAAAAAAAATAGGGCCGGGGGTGTAGTGCGGAGGTAGAATGCCCTTGGGTTCAATCCCTGGTACTGAAAAAAAAAATTGAAATATAGTTTTATATAAATCTACAAAATTGATATTTATCTTTTCTTATCTAAAGGTGGCATGTGTGCTATCCCTAATGGCACTTAATTCCATATTTAAAAAGCAATAATTAGTGTTTTTCATGACTTTGAGAAGTAAACAATATTCCAGATGAGGTTGGTGTGGTACAAAGTTAAGTGGAATTCTCTCTTTGACCTAAGAACTCACGCCTTCAGTTCAGACTTGCCCTTTTCAAAATTTTCAAGTTCAGACTTGCCCTTTTCAAAATTTTCATTGTCTATCTTTTGTGTGTGAGTGTGTGTGTGTGTATGTGTGTGTGTGTGTGTGTGTGTGTGTTCATGTGCACACAAAACTAGGGATTGAACCCAGGGGCATTCTACCTCTGAGCTATACCACTACCCCTTTTTATTTTTTAATTTTGAAACGAGGTCTCACCAAGTTGCTGAGGATCTCTCTAAATTGCTGAGGCTGGCCTTGAACCTCCTGGGATTCTCCTGTCAGCCTCCCAAATACTGGGGTTACAGGTGGATTACAGCCACCATGCCTGGCTGTCAGAATATCTTGATTCCTTCATATATGCCAGGACATATCCCACCAGCAATTCGGAAATGCAGACTACAGGGTCCTTTGAATAATAAGATACTAGCAGGTATATATTATTACTAGGTACTGATTTCATAAATTACCACTTTATCCTCACAATAATTTTACTGTAACTACAGTTACAGCAGCTTCCCTCCATCCTGGAGTTCCACTCCAAGACCCTCTCTCCAGTGGAGACCTGAAACTGCCACAAGTAGCAAAGCCTATGTATGCTGTGCTTTTTCACATACATTAAAATTACTTTATAAACTAGTTACAGTAAGAGGTTAACAACAGTAACTAATGATAAAATAGAAAAATTAGAGTTATGTGAATGTGGTCTCTCTCAAAATATCTCATTGGGTCATGCTCACTTTCTTTCTGGATGATGTGAGCGGATGGAGTGCCTGCGTGAGAGATGAAGCGAGGTGCTGAGGTAGGCATTGTGACATAGTGGCAGTCTACTATCGACCTTCTGAGGACACATCAAGAGGAGGGTCATCTGCTTTGGGTGATTCTGCATATTACTTTTTTCTTTCCATATTAAGTAGGAAACATTCACCTTTTCATTTAAAAGAAGCACTTCATGGCTTCTCTTTGGCACGTGGGAATTGCCAGCATCACTACTCTTTTACTTTGGAGACATCATAAAATAAAAGAATGGTTACTTAAACACAAGCACTGCAGCACTTCAACAGTCAATCACACATCTGAGATGGTACTGAGGGACTAATGGGCAGGTGGCACACACAGAGAGCAGAGAGCAAGTGTGCAGGACAAAGGGATGACTCATGGTCCCGGCGGGGCGAGACAGGATGATGAGATTTCAACACACCACTCAGAATGGCGTGGGATTTAAAACTTATGAGTTGTTTCTTTCTGGAATTTTCTATTTAACATTTTCATTCCACAGTTGACCTTAGGTAACTGAAACTTTGAAAACTAAAACCATGGATGAATGGGGGGAATGTTTATCATAATCCTTTCAGACAAAAAAAACTAAAGAAAAGGGAAGTTAAGGAATTGGCTCAAAGCTACACAATTAATAATTAGCAGAAGTCTGATTCCAAATGTGTGGTACGTTCTACTACCCATAATGTCAATTTACAGGAATCATGACAGAGACAAGGCCATAGTTGAAATGTTGATCAGTATCCATGACAGATCAATATAGCTATAGATTGGCTTAAAGGTCAGTTAAGTGAGTCACCATCAGCATGAGAAAAGCATTTGTGTTCTCCTGACTTCTTAGAAACTTGGCCAGGCACATGTGTAAATTTATTTTATAAAAATATGCATGCCAGAAAGTAGCCTTCCTGCATTCAACTCAAAGAGAAGCAGAAAGCCGATGGCAGCTCTTGGTGAGAGGTCCTACCTTAACCAATCAAGTCATCCACGGGAACCTGCATTCCACTAGTTTACAGTTCTGGTTCCTTTCTCCCACAACAACTGATAGTCTATTTCCGTCTCATTACTTCCCTCTCAGCTATAGCAATTTATTTCTGCTCTGAGTTTATTGTATCAGATAAAAATAAATAAAGCTACCCTTCATAAACACATAATACAATATCTAATCACTGTAGTACTTTAAAACATTCAAGTTTTTTATTTTTTATATTTTTGTGGTACTGGGAATTGAACCCAGGGGCATCTACCTCCAAGCTACACCTCCAGCCCTGTTTATTTTTTTTTGTTTTGAAACAGGGTCTCTCTAGGTTGTTGAGAGTCTCACTAAGTTGCTGAGGCTTGACCCTGCAATCCTCCTGTCTCAGCCTACCAAGTGCCACCATGCCCAACTCAAGTTGTTTTTAAAACATTAGTTTAAAACACCCATGAAATTTATTGCAAAAGATGGCTTTATCCCCTGCAATTAATGCCTGAAGTGGATTGTAAGATAGGTCCTCTAAAAGCTTGGGAACCCCTGAATTACTTTTGCATGAATAAAATTCTGAAACACATGGAAACATAGTATAACGTTGCCTTCAGTTTTATTTAGTCCTCTTCAGTTTTCTGTCATTATAATTAGTTTTTGTAGGAATGATTAGTTGAGGTTTAACTGCCATTCCTAGCCCTCTGGTTTTTTCACAGTAATATGTTTCACACCTGTCAGGGAGGAGAGTGGCTGACTTCTAAAGTATCTGGATAACTCTAAACTGGCACAATTCCTTCTTTACAATCATCGGACTCAATTTCTCTGCTGCCGTCTACAAGTTACTGTTGGCTCTAAAAGATGATGAAATCTACAAAAGTGCAGGGCGAAAATACTGCATTGTGTACACACTAGAGGCCTGGTATTCTCTAACACTATCTGAAATTATGAAAGCTTTTCTTTGTAAAACACTGCATGACATAGGGATTAAGATAAGAATATGATCCAAAAGCCAAAGATAGCCAGAGTTGTCAAGAATATGTCAAGATAGTCTAGATCAGAACAAACAGGCATTGAAAACAAGTTTATTTCCTTTCTTTTCCTACCTAAGAGCAGACTGGGTGTGTTGGTCTGACTTCAAAGTGGGGAAGATGTTTTGCTATGCAGTGTTTTCACAGGTTTTAAGGGGTTTTGTCATCTACACTTTTTAATTTGAATGGAAAAGCGTCCCATGTGTGTGTGTGTGTGTGTGTGTGTGTGTGTGTGTGTCCCACCTTTTGTGCTTAGCTGCAGCCCTTTGAATGCATTTGGCCATCTGGCTTGTCAGGTTTTATAAGGTTGTGGTGAGAGAACTAAATCCCAGTTGTTTTCATCCCTGGTACGTCAAAAGTAAAGAGTTGTATGACTGGCGAGGCACAGCCCCTCCGGTGAGATGAGTACCACCGCAGACATCAAGTCTACTGCAGAGCCAAGGTTAAGAAAAAGAAGAAGGTACAAATCAGGTTTATTATCAAAAACAGCTTTTACGATCCAGAGGGGACCGAGCAGACTGTATAAACATGAAACCGCCCCGCTGCGCCATCCATTCTGTAGGAAGCGAGGTGCCTAATTAAGGCGATAGGACCACTCGTGCTGCAGAGAAGTCGTTAAGCAGGGGAAAGGCATGGAGTTGCCATATGAGTCCTTGTCCTCAGTGTAAGTGTTCAAAGACAAAGCACTAAAGCTCACTCTTTCCTGATTCCCGCACGTGTGTTTTCATCCTCCTCTGTGTGCCCTGGGACCACACAGGGCTGCTGGTAGCCAAAGGCTCCTGCTGATTTTGAGAAGGCGACCCACTGCTGCCCGAGGTCCTCAAAGCCTTTATAATTAGCTTGATGCCCCAAATGATTTGAGGACAATGTCTCTCCAAATGCTTTACTTTCCAGGATGCTAGGAGAATTCTAATACTTCCCTCTTATTACATTTCTTACTTTTGCCTCTCAATGGGCACAAGCCCAGGCTTCCTCCTCATAAATAAAAGGCTGCTGGTGCCAGCAATTACTGCAGCAGGTGACATGAGAGCAAAGAGAGGGGTTGGTGTGATGAGGATGTTAATGCAAAGAAAGGTAATCATGACCACTTGGAAGGAAAATGTAGAGTGGGTAAAAGGAAATGTAGTGGTACTGTTGGGAAGCAAGCTAGACATTAGCAGATGGGGTCAGCTGGGATGGACCTGCAAAGGCTCACTTTGACCCCCTCCCCTGTGGGAAAGGGGTGGAGAAACAACACAGGGTCACTATGACCAGATATGAAAAGGACGGTCAGTCACCCGAACGTAATACTTATAAAGAAGGTGTCCAGAGGGACTGTAAGACCCAAGACATGGAACACTCCACACTGCTTTCCTTTCCCAGAAACAGACCTCTACACACCTTCCTGGCGTGTAACCCCACTGCCCCAGGCAGCCTTTCCCATCCCAGGAGTGGCCCATTCCAGGCATTTTTCCCCCAGAGCAGGACCCTCTCCCTTCTCTTCATGGCCTTTCTCACATGGTGCCTTCACTTCTCAAAATAAACCTCCCATATCCCGCATTTCTGCTCTATGTTTGTTGAATGTTTTCCAAGCAGATAAGCAAGGACTGACTGAGGTTGTGCGAAATAATTTTAAGATCTCCACCCTGCATCAGTACTGATCCCTATGCAGTCTAGATAGGTTCTGCCTAATGAAGCAGAGGTATGTAGTGCACACACATGCATGTTCACACACACACACACACACACACACAAATCAACACAGAGATATGTGCGAATCACTACTTCCCCCCCAAAAAGAAACCCTGTTGCGGCCATAAATGAGGCCAAGCTTAAACGGTACGACCCTACTCTCCCCGTTACCCTATATATTTTTTCTGGGCAATCTCTTTGCACGGCTGCCCTCGCGCAAGCTGGGGAGCCCATCCAATGGATTCATCTCTCAATTGGAGGGACCCCACGGGTTTATCCCACAACAGATCAAGTGGCCGATTGCATTATGAAGGGAAGAGATATGGCCTGCCGACTTTTTGGGGGAGAGC
>PVJS01063790.1:0-10402 GCA_004027185.1 Glis glis | reverse complement strand
TGTAGTTCTGGGAATAGAAGCCAGGGCCTTGCTCATGCTAGGAAAGTGTTCTGCTACTGAGCTATATTCCCG
This sequence comes from Glis glis, assembly GCA_004027185.1. Lineage (NCBI taxonomy): Eukaryota > Metazoa > Chordata > Mammalia > Rodentia > Gliridae > Glis > Glis glis. The sequence goes on along the minus strand of PVJS01063790.1, from coordinate 10,330 downwards.
GTCCTGGGTTCTTTTAACTACAAAGCTCAGTTAATCAGAATGCCCATTTTCTTTCCCAAATAACACAGCTACTGTCATGTCTGTATGATATATAAGACACAGCTGAATATTGATTTGAATTTTAAGTTTTTGATTCCATTTTTTTAATCATAAAAGCACAGCACATGTAAATTACTTATGTTTGTACCAGGGCACTCATGATGACAATTATGAGGGTATCAGAAATAAAAACTGCTTAGATATAAAATTCTTAGATTTATGCAAACCAAGGCAGATGCTGACTCTAGAAACACATGCACACATAATCGATTTTCTAGAATGAGACACATAAGAATTATTTTTAGAGTAGCTGAGAACTATAATATTAAAATATTATTAAAAATAAAGACAATAGAGAAGAAAAGACTGGCTGTATGGTCCATAGAAAAAAGAAACATGTGGACACTGTTCTGTAAGAAGATGGTTCAACTGCTTAATAAATATGTAAGTCTTGTAGAGTCACGGATATCCCAATAGAACCAAGCTCATTGTATGCACATCTTTACTGACAGAGGACAGTGACTGAACAGCCAATTGTCAGTAGGGACCCTGTGTGGTACTGCATAGCAGGCAAATAGGAATCTTATTTCCGACATGTCTAAGGCACATTGCCTCATGATCAGTTGAATATATGACACTAAGGTTTTTAAGAAAACACATATTGCTGGGAAACTAAATGTGACAATGGAAAGATTTCAACAAGAAATGTGCAGTTTCTCTTTACAAGTACCAAGACAATGCTGTAGAAAACAGAATTGCGAGGATATTGCAAAGTGAATTCTATGTTCTTTCTTGCCTGACCTCTGCCCATGTTAGCTGATTAAGTGACCATGTGATAGCAATGAGTGAACAAATATATTTCATGAAACTATGAAAAGCAACTCTGACATGACTCCTGGTGCTCATGGCTTGTAGAATCCCCTCTCCTTCAGTGTAGACTGGGCCATGTGACTTGCCTCCCACCAACAGAATACAAATAATTGGATGGGCTGTCACTTCCAAGCTATAAATGGTCAACTTCTATCTCATTTGCACCACTCTTCCTCTAATTTTCTGGCTTCCCTAGTTGATGAAGCTAGTTGTCACATGGAGAGGCCAATACATGAAGGATCAGAGAGCAGACAGCAGCCAACAGCCATCAGGTACCTTGGCCCTCAATCTGGTATTCCTTGAGAAAGTGACTCTTGCCAACAACCATGTAAGTGAGACTGGAATCAGACCCTTCCCTAATTGAGCCTTCGGATGACACCAAAGACATTGCTGACACTTTAGTAGGATCCTTCCAGAAATTCTGAAACAGAGGGCCCAGCTAAGCTCTGACAACATGCCACACCTACAGAAACTGTGAGATAGTAAGTATTGCTGTTTCAGCCACTAAGTCTTAGTTAGGGTGACTGCTTATACAGCAACTATAACTAGTGTGCTTCTCCCAATGCAATACATAGCTGGGTAGTTAATGCTAGAAAGAAAATTTTTCTTTTGTGTGGTCACATTTCTCTAACAAATACTAAGTTTCCCTGGGATATTAGGAACAGTCATGGATGGACAAAGAAAATATAGAATTTAATTTTAATACTAAGTTTGAGATTGGGGAAGAGTTTGGTAAAAAAGAAATGAGGAATAAGCCAGGTTTAGGCAAATCATATCATATAATCATGAGACAGGAGGAAATCAGGACACTGATCAAGAGAAAGAAAGCATGACCTAGAATGTTACTGAATGTTCAGGGGTATCATGTGGAAATACAGAGAGTGTGATGACTGGTTCATATGAAGAGCCATGGGAAGAAATGATGGAAGCAACTGAAGTATTACTGGGTCTTCCTGGTATAATCATGAAAAACACAAAACTTGTATGGACTTGGAATCTATGTATGCAAGAGTCTCTTGGGCCACCTAGATATTGCATATTCTTGATTCTGTAATGCACAATTTTTCTATTTTCTAAAATCATGGTATATATTGGTCTTAGTTTCAGATAACAAAAACCAGCACTGGCCTACATAAGCAAAAATAAATTTACTGGAAATGGGTAGTGTTAGTATTTCAATGTCCCCTCCAAACTTGTTAGAATTATTATTATTGTAACAATATTAATAGGTGATGTCTTTCACAGATGATTAGGTCATGAACCTGCCCTCATCAGTGGATTTATGCTGTGATCTCAGCAATGGTTATTATAGGAGTTCCTTATAAAAAGGATGAGTTTGGCCAGATTTTCTCTGTCTGTCTTGTGCATGTTCACTTGCCCCTCTGCCGTGTCATGATACATCATGAATGTGCTCATCAGGTCCCAACACCATGCTCTGGCACATCCCAACCTTCAGAACAATTAAGTCACACAAACTTCTATTGTCTATAATTAACTTTGCCTCTGGTATTCTGTTGTAGCCTCTGAAATGGACTAAGATACAAAGCTTATATGAGATAAAGGGCTTGTAGATTTTAAAATAAAAGTTGAACAAGGCCTTAGGAAGAGTAGGATGTACAACAGTCGGGAGAATCTACACAGGTAGCTAGAGGATTTACCTTTATCCGGTAGCAACTGCATTTACCTTTATCATTTCACTCCATGTGTAACTTTTCTGGGGAGGAAAAGTCTAATTGGTCTAATTGGACTAATTTCATTTGTCTCTGACATAAGTACTGTGGTTAGGCTAAGTGTAAACTACTGGTCTGTCTTTGGGAAAATGATTGAGCCCCATTGAACTAGATGGACGGAGATGACAAAAATTGGTTACCTGAAGGGAACTATGGGTGCTGTTTTAAAAAAGAAAGGTATAGGTTTGATGTACACATTGAAAATGCATTCATCTACTATAGAAACTTCCCTGCAACCAGTGGAACTGTCTTAGGATCAAAGTAATATAATTCCTTTCACTGCCATGACTTTCAACAGGTTTGATGCATATACCCGCTAATGCCTTAAAGGCACAATGTGACATTTGATGCACATTAGATGGCAGGGATAGAAGAAATTGCATCTCCAGTGAAGGTGTGCTCTACAGTTTCATGTCTTCTTTCTACTTCAGAAAAAACTTCAAATGGTCCTTCAGATCAGGCTACCCCAGGGCCAGAACTGTGGCAATTCACTCCACCTGTAACTTCCTGATTCATAAGACAAGAGAAGTTCTATGGTGCTATCAATTTTATAGAACTTTATATAGTTGTCCAACTTCTTTTAGATACTGTTTCATTTTATATCCTAAGGGCCATTCATTACTCCATTTATAGGTGAAGAAAAGAAGGCATATGCAATTAAATGGCACATTAAATTCACTATGTTTGACCATTGAAATCAGAATCAAAATTTCTCCTATCTTGCCACATGCCCACTGTACTCTTGTTGATACCTTATTTGCACTCCTTCTTTACTGCTTGAGTTATGTAATCATATTTTCAGTCCACATGAAGCTGAGAGGATAAATACTATGGCAGATTACTGAATCATAATCTAGAAAAGACACATTAGACTAGGATGATGAGTCAAGTCACAAATTTAGTCAGGATAAATAGCAAGTTCTGTAATAAAGAATACTATGTTAGTATAGGTAGGATGAAATATAACTTGACAGTAGATGTTAAAAAGACATACATTTTAGAGGAAAATAATGAATATAAAAACATTAAATGTACCTAATTGACATGAACACAAATCTACTCTTAGAAAACATTAAAAGACATGTTGAATTTCCTTCCTCTACAAAGTTCACCAACCTAGTTTATAAAAGTTAATGCACAATTTATTTCTGGATATTTGGTTTCCTATGTATCCCTTTCTAGATTGATCCAGACAAGAAAGGAAGTCACTATCTTAAAGTAAGTCTTTAAAAACCTAGTTGTTGCTTTTCTATTCTCAATCTCCAACATGGTAACCTCTTGCAAAGAACTCATAACTGTTTTCTCCAACCCCAGGGAATTCCCAGTTGCCCTGCTCTCTTGTAGACATCTTGAAGACTATCTATTTCACTCAGCATTCTCACTGCTGTGACCAAAGATACCTGACAACCACAACTTAGAAAAATGGAAATGTATGAGCTCACAGTTGTGAAGATTTCAGAAGTCTCAGTCCACGTTAAGCTGGATGTACTGTGCAGAGCCCAGGACATGGCAGCAGGAAGTGGAGAGAGAGCCTGAGCAGAAGGACCTTGTTCTGTCATCATGGGAGCCAGAATGAGAGAAAGAGTGAGAATAGAGTACCTGAATATATATATATACAGTCATATATGTATATGTATATATATACAGTATATGTATATATATGTATATATATGTGTGTGTGTGTGTGTGTGTGTGTGTGTCCCTTGGGGACTATATATGTATATACAGTCCCCAAGGCCATAGCCCCAATGACCTACCTCCTCCAGTCACACCCTACCTGCCTAGCTTACCACCCAATAAATCTATTAATCACCTAATGGATTTAACCACTAATGAGACCAGAAACCTCATAATTCAATCATTTTACCTCCAAACATCCCTCCATCAATACATGAGCTCTTCCAGGGAACCCCCCCCCATTCAAACCATAACACTGTCTATTCTGGTCTAGTGCCATTTTCTTCATTCCAAAATTGCTAGACTCTGCCACCCAGGTGCAAGTCCCCAGCCATGATACTGTACAACACCACTCCATGTACCTTAGCTCAACCGACTAGAGGAGGGTTGAAGGTCAATGGCAGCTCTGAGATGAATGGAGCAAGTGGCTTCTGTCTTCTGGAATTTTAGAATGACAACTGAGTACAAATAGTTGTTCTTAGAAAACCTTAAACAGCAACCTGTAAAACTGATACCCAAGAATGTCACATAAGCTAGTTTATAGAAAGAGGAAAGGACAAAGAATATGCAGAGGAAATAAGAAATAAGATGGAAATTGAGACAGAAAGGGAAAGAAATGAATGAATGAATACACTTCATGGGTTTCTTACAGTTCTATACATTCTTGTTTTAGTTGCTATTTGAATCTTGGCTACACTTCTAAACTTCACTTCCATCAGACACTTCTGAATTTTTATAATTTCTATAATATAAATTCCTTGTTTGGCTTAAGCAAAACACATAGCAACACGTCCCAACCACCCAAAATCTTACAGGAACTTCACAAATCATACAGACCCAAAATACCAGCCAAAGTCCCTAACTTGTAAGTCACTCCTACTCTGATTTTATAGTTTCTTCCCACTTTTGACTAACTCGGATACACAAACAGTTGCAGCCAATGTTAGGAAAGGCTCAGTAGCATTGGTGATATCTACATGTTTAGACAAGGCCTTAAACGATGATTCAAAACAGTGTCACATTAAGAGCTGTAGAAAACACTTGGGATTGTCAGTGTGGGAAAGAAATAGCTAGGAAAGGTAAATTATCTGTCTGCAAATTATGTAATAAAATGTTTAACTTAATGTTTTGTGTGTAATGTTTTTTTCTTAATGCAAGACCATTAAAATGGAATGGCTTCTTCCAAAAGTGACTGAATTATCTGATATTGGAGGTATTCCAGAAGAATCTAGATACACTCTTAGCAAAGTGTTTGTAGGAAAAACTATTCAAGCAGTAAATCTAATAGGTGATTGTTTTACCTCTAAACTCTCTTCCTACTGTAAGGCTCTATGATTCATCAAAGCCTACTAAATGCTTTTAGGATATCCTATAAAAGGTAATGTTAGCCGGGTATGGCGGCACACAAATATAATCCCAGTACTTGGGAAGCTGAGAAGGAAGGATCATAAGTTTGAGGACAGTCTCAGCAACTTAGCTGAGACCCTCAGCAACTTAGCAAGACCCTATTTCAAAATAAAAAGGGCTGGAGGCATAGCTCAGAAGTAGAACGCCCCTGGGTTCAATCTCCGGTACAAAAAAAAAAGATAATGCTAATATCTGCATGACTAGTAACATCTTGTTAAAATTATAATAATGTAATACCAGCCAAAACTTGGTGATGGACAAGCACTATGAAAATATACAAGGCAATAATATTGACCAATTTTATGACCTGATCCTCAAAGGAGAAAGCCCTTTACAATGACATTTGAAGGCAGGCTTTTGTTTAAGATCAACAGTGAAAAAAAAAAAAACAGTAAGTGCAAGGCACTTCAAACCCACATTCATTCTTGATGACATCATATCCAAGTGGTGTCTCCCCTTGAGTCATCAAACCTGGAACACTCTTACCTCATCCTTCCAGAAAGCTTTGCCATCCCATGCCTGGTTATTGTTGCCAAGGTCACAGATTAAGCTCATTAGAGGCTTAAAATTGGCAAAGTACCTTGTCCTTCCTTTTCAAAACTGTTTACTGTATAATCCGGACAACCTCGATGGCTTTTTTTAAATAAATTTATAACACAGCAACTCCAATTAGGGCACATTACAATGAAAAGATTAAGACAGTTGAGACACAGAAGCACTTGCTGAATCTCTTTCAGCTGGGCACTCTGATAGTCAAAGTCCCCGTCCATTCCGGACAGGTGAGAGGAACAGCCCGGAGGGTGAGCATGCCACATCTCCCATGATTCCCTTCCTCCAAACATCCAGAGCATGTAAGATACAAAGAAGCTTGTATACTTGTCCTCTTTACCTCATTTAACATTACCCATGTGCAGTGGGCTCCCTGGTGACTCCCCAAAACATATGTTCTCATAGCAGGGAACTTTGAATATTACCTTATGTGATAAAATAGTGATTATCTTAGATAGCAAAGATATGAGCAAATTAAAAATTGTAAGAGGAAGTGGTTACCCTGAATTATCCAGGTGTACCTTAAATGCCATCACAGGTGTCTTTATAAAAAAGAGGCAGAGGGAGATGAGACAGATATACAGAAGAGAAGATGTGAAGATGGAAGCAGGAACTCAAGGGGTGTGGCCATAATCCAAGGAACACAGGTAACCAGCAGGAGCCAGAAATGATGGGGACTGGAATCTCCCCAGGTCCTCAAAGGACCACAGCCCTGCAGATGCCCTAGTTTCTAACTTCTGGTTCAGGAAAAGTGAACTACTAAAGTGTCTACTACTGTCCTTTAGTGAGAATGAACACACTTCTAAATCAGCAGTCTGATAATTTTACAGATACTTCACTAAAAGAGATTTAAAAAAGAAATAACTAAAAGAGATATAAAAGATAACAATAGAATGCTGAGGGTTGACTAGTAATGTTAAGAGATTGCCGAATTGAAAATTCTTAATGGTAACAAGTTAGACAAGGAAATAGTCCTCACTGAATTTTAAGCCCAGCAGGAAATTTTGATAGGAAGTAGGATATTTGCATAGTCTTCAAATGATTCCCACCAACTGTTAAATAGTTGCAATGGGGAAAAAAATAAAACTCAGTAATGATAAAAAGGAAAAAAAAAGAAATGAGGCAACACCTTGACCAGGTATTAAAATGAACACTAGCAATGAGGGACAGATGGACACTGTGTGGCTCCAGATGTACAACATTGAGAAGAGCAGAATACCTCCTAAGCAGCATCCCATGGAGAACGCACAGCCGCAGTCCAGTAAACAAAGAACTATCAGAACACCACCAAATAACAAATGCTCCAGTTTTAAAAATGTGAAGAGTATACTTTTTAAAACTGTCAATGTCATTAAAGACAAAGAAAAGCCATGAAAATGTTCCAGATAAAGGAGTCTCAAGAGACATAACAGATAAATTCAACAGTTGACCTTAAACTGGATCTTTTACTGGTAGGGGGCAAGACTGCTATAACGGACAAGGTTAGATCAACTGAACAAATTGAATATGAATAGTAATTTAGAAAAAGGTGTTGTTCCAATGTAAGTTTATGAAGTTGACAACTTTAATGTGGTTAAGTAAGAGTCACCCCATTCTTGGGAAATCATGCTAAACAATTTATGAGTAAAAGGCCATAAAACATAAAATTTACCTTCAAAGAATTCAAGTAATTATGCATATATAAACACACACACACACACACATAGAGAGAGATAACATAAATAATAAAACAAATGAAGTATTAAGAATAGGCAAATCTAGATGAAAAGTTTATAGATGCTCTTTGTACTATTTTTGCAACATTTTATAAGTTTGAAATTACACCAAATAGAAAGTAAAATCATGAAGTTCCTCCAAAGCAAAAACACCTTGAATCTTGAAGCTGTTCAATGACCAAATAAAAGTTGTTCATATTTATTTAACATGTCTTATAATCTGGCTAGATCTACCCACAATGCCATTCCCCAACCCACAAAAAGAACATTCCAAGGCTCAAGGAGCTTATACCTTAGCAATTAAAAAAAAAGTCACATAAGAAAAAAGTTAACCACTGTGGGTCTCAAATAAAGGCTAAGTGAAAGGTTACACTTGATAGTTACTACAGGCTAGTTATCTAACTGGAATTCTAATTGTTTTATATATTTTGCTTTCTTTTTTCTTAGATGATAAAAATTATTATTTGTTGATGTCTAAGATCACATCTACTTGAGAAATGCTGTTGAAATGTCCGTCCAACCTCTCTTCTACAGAGGGAGGGGCTCTAGTTCCTGAAATCTGACTGTCTTGCTCCTCTTCCAAGAGCACAGGGGGCTGATCAGCCCTCCTTTATACCAAAAGGAGCAGAAGATGCTGCTTCTAGGGGTCAGCATTCCAATTAGAGGCTTCAAATCATGAGTTTAGGGTTCAGTTGATTAGATTTTTTCATCAAATTGAAGGGTCTTTGTTAAAAATAAGTATTTTCTTTTTTTTTAGTGAGCAGACAATGGTGATATGAACTGGTCAAATTTCATTTTCCTGCTAGCTTTGCTCCTATATGAATCATGGAGAGTTTTGTTAAACTTGTCAATACATGGTTTTCAATATTCCCTTGAACTGGCACATTGAAAAACTCATCTGTCAAGTTAAAATTTGACCCTAAAAAAAAAGAAGTGACTACATTTCTCTCCTCTATTCATAAAAGGGAACATTTTGAAAGAGTAGTTACTGGTTTTGTTTGCAAAATAGTTTTTATTCATTAGAACAGTATAAAAATAATAGTACCTAAATAATTCCTCGACTTTCTACTATGCCTCACATGAGAATAGGAAATCTGAAACTCCACTCGTATCTTTCTGCATTGCTTCTCTTTGCCATACCCCACTTATTTTTCCTCTTAACTATATCATCATTTTCCTTTGTCTTCTTTCTTTCTTTATCACATAGTAAACATGGACATTAAGGTGTGAATTCTTATCCATTCATTAATTTATTCACTAACGTATACATACATTTCACTTATTCATTTCCTTGTGCTTCAGACACAATCAAAGGTTTACATAAAAATCATAAAAAGAACTGTGCTTGTTTTTTAAGTACCCTACCTGAGCCTCCAATTAGAGGCAGCATCTGTTTTTTTATTTCAGGTTTGTAGCCAGCCAGGATAATCTGTTTAAAGTGTACAGAGGGATGAACTGGAAAGAACAATTAAATATGTTCCTTGCTAATGAATTATTTTCATGCTGGGAGAGCCCATTAAAAAAAAGTAATGTGAGTTAAACAATGGACTGATGTTAGGCACTATCACATTCCCCAACTCAGGTGTGCCCACTGGCTGAAAATGGATCCAAATGAATCCGTCAGCATAATGTCTACCAGTTAGTATTTGCTATCCGGGAGAGATTTTCACTGTCAAGTCTAATGAGTTATTACTAATGGCAGGTACTTCCTGGCAACAGCTGGTAGCATTTATCTGGAATAAGAAAGGTATAAATGAGTTCTATGACAAGCTGTACTGGCAGCAGGGAAAGATAAAGGAGAACGCAGAAGGAATAGACCCCCGGAGGTGTGAAGAGAAATGCTACCCAAGCTGATCTGAAGGTTCAGGAAGGCTCCCTGAACTGCGCACACTAGCCTTGGGCCACTGGGACACAAAGGGACGTGGGAAGATCTTCTGATAAAATTGGAGAGGATTGTGTTTCCTAGGTAAAATATGAAACCTCTGCAGGAAGTTTCTAGAATATCCAGTGTAAGACATTTCTTGCTACAGATTTCATAGTCCCATTCCACAACTGAGCCTTAGGTTGATAACCTTTGGAAATTTTTACTTAAAGGACAGAGATCAGCAACTTTTAAAGACTTGAAGATTACCAACATACCACAGCAAATTGTGTCTACTGTGGCCTGTTATTTTGATTTCTTCAAAACAGTGCAATCTCCTTAAGACTACTGTTTATTCATACTTGCTCTCCAAGGACCTACTGTCCTATCAGTTTGATTGCTATTTTCTATATGAATCATTAGTGGATTATTCTACTGTCAATCACTGTCCTACTTTTTTTTTTTTTTTTTTTTTTTTTTTT
>PVJS01063789.1:0-10400 GCA_004027185.1 Glis glis | reverse complement strand
CTAGAAATCTTTCGACCTCTTCCATGTTTTCCATTTTATTGGAATATAAGTTTTCAAAGTAGCTTCTTATGATCCTCTGGATTTCTCCACTATCTGTGGTGATATCCCCTGTTTCATTTCTGATTTTGGTAATTTGCGTTGATTCTCTCCTTCTTTTGGTTAGGTTAGCTAGTGGTTTGTCAATCTTGTTAATCTTCTCAAAGAACCAACTTCTTGTTTTGTTGATTCTTTGTATTGTTTTTTTATTATCTATTTCATTAATTTCTGCTCTGATTTTAGTTATCTCCTGCCTTCTACTGGCTTTGGGCTGCAACTGTTCCTGTTTTTCAAGATCCTTGAGGTGTGTCATTAGGTTATTTATTTGGATGTTTTCTGTTTTTCTTATGTGGGCATTCAGTGCTATAAATTTTCCTCTTAACACTGCTTTCAAGGTGTCCCACAGATTTTGATATGTCGTGTCTCTATTTTCATTTAATTTCAGGAATTTTTTTATTTCTCCCCTTATTTCTTTCCTGATCCAGTCCTCATTCAGGAGTGTATCATTCAGTCTCCATGTACTTATGTGATTACTTTTTGTCTTCCTGTTGTTAATTTCCAGTTTCAATCCATTGTGATCTGAGAAGATGCAGGAAATTATATCACATCTTTTGAATTTGCTGGTGCTTGCCTTGTAACCCAATATGTGGTCTATTTTGGAGAATGTTCCGTGGGCTGCTGAGAAAAATGTATATTCAGGTGTTGTTGGTTGAAATAATCTGTATGTGTCTATTAGATCCATTTGGTCTATAGTTTTCTTTAGGTCTGAGGAATCTTTATTCATCTTTTGTCCTAGGATCGATCTAGTGGTGTGAGTGGTGTGTTGAAGTCTCCCAATATTATTGTGTTTGGGTCTATTTGGGACCTGATATCCCGAAGACTTTGTTTTATGAATGTGGGTGCACCCACATTTGGGGTGTAAATGTTTACTTTTTTATATTTTCTTGTTGTATTGTTCCTTTTATTAATGAGGAGTGACCCTCTTTGTCTCTTCTGATGTGTTTTAGCTTAAAGTCTGTTTTGTCTGATATAAGCGTTGCTACCCCTGCTTGTTTTCGATCTCAGTTTGAATGGTATATCTTTTTCCATCCTTTTACCTTTAGCATATGAGTATCTTTGGCTAGAAGGTGAGTTTCTTGTAGGTAGCATATAGTTGGCTTCTGCTTTTTGATCCACATTGCCAGTCTGTGCCTTTTAATTGGGGAGTTGAGTCCTTTGACATTCAATGTTATTATAGAGATATGATTTTTGTTTCCTATCATTTTTGAGTTTTATTTTCTATTTGCTGTGGTGACAAATCTCATTGTTTAGTTGCCTACCTGGTGGAGTTCACCTCTCCTGTGGTTCTGAAGATTGCTTGTGTTTCCTTCTTTGTGGTTTATTTCTTTCAGAATTTTCTCTAGTGTTGGCTAGTGTTGGCTTGGTCCTCATGAATTCTTTAAATGTTTGTTTATCATGGAACATTTTTATTTCTCCATCAATTTCAAATGATAGCTTTGCTGGATATTTCAGTCTTGGTTGGAAGTTGTTTTCTTCCAGGGTCCGGAGTACTTCGTACCAATCCCTCCTGGCATTCCTGACTTGAGTTGAGAATTCTGGGGTGATTTTTATTGTTTTGCCCCTGTATGTCACACGTTCTTTTGTTCTTACTGCTTTTAGGATTCTTTCTTTGGCCTCTATGTTAGTCATTTTAATGATTACGTGGTGAGGGGAGGTCCTTCTTTGGTCCTGTCTTAACAGCATTCTATATGTCTCCTGTATGTGTATGTCCAAATCTTTCTCTATGTTCAGAAAATTCTCTGAAATTATTTCTTTGAAGAGGTTTCTTATACTCTTGGTCTGTGCTTCTAAACCTTCCTCAATGCCTTTTATCCTTAGATTAGGATGCCTTGCATTGTCTTGTATTTCTTGAATGGCCAGGGTGTGTTGTTGTAATATCTTCTGTATTCTCAGTTTTGAATGAGCTGTCTTCCAGGAGTGATACCCTATTTTCCATGTGGTCAGGTCTACTAGCATTGGTTTCTATTGCAGTCTTTAATTCATTTATTGATTCCTTCATTTTGTTCAGAGTTTTTTTCTGATTTTTCAACTTCTTCCTTCATCTACTCATCATTCTGAATATCAAAATTTGGAATTCTCCATCTTGCATTTCCTGCAGGTCAGAGTCAGTGATCTCACTTGTTGATGCATTGTGGGTGTTTCTTGTTTCCTCACTGTTCTTCATTCTTGCATTTTCGGTGTTTTCCATTTTGTGTTTCTGTTGCCTCTGCATCCTTTTCCTTTCTGTGTATGAGACCTCTTGATGGCTCCTGTTATCCCAATTAGGTCAGTATGCTGCAGGTTGTGGATCCCTCTTGTCTAGTTGGCTGGGGCATGGTATTGTGTGTGGAGGGGTATGCAGGGTCCGGAGTTCAGGTGTTTTCACGTGAGGAGCACTTCGAGGCGCGGTGTTGGGTGTGGGTACTGAGGCACGGGTGATGGTGCCGGAAGGTTCCCTGTTTCCGAGGCACAGGTGTTGGGGTTCGCCCGGGCCCGTAGGGATGCACACATTTTCCGGATCTCGGGCAATGTCGCCGAAGGGTGTCCGGGTTCTGATGCGCTGTGCTGAGGATTTCAAATGGGTCCGTGGGAGGTGCGGGCTCCAGGTATTGAGTAGGGGTGCCTACAGGTGCACAATCTCTGTGGCGCGGCACAGAGGATTGCGTGTGGGTCCCAGGAGGGAGCGTGTGCTCCTAGATCTCAGGTGTCAGCACCGGGGCGTGTCCTGACTGAGAGACAACCCGGAGAGTCGCGCGGGTCTTGGGTGGCGGAGCTGGAGGTATCCGGGCTCTGGCGCAGTGGTCACTGAGGTGACGCGAGGCCTGGGGCGGGCGCAGAGGCTGCCGAGGTGACGCGCGGGGACGCCGGGGTCTGGTACCTGGCGCAGAGGCCTCCGAGGTGATGCTGAGGCCTGGGGTGGGTATAGAGGCCACCGAGGTGACACTGAGGCCTGGGGCGGGTGCAGGGTCCGCCGAGGTGACATGGGGGGTATCCGAGGCCCGGGGTAGGCGCAGAGGATTCCGAGGTGACCCGCGGGGATGCCGGGGTCTGGTGCCTGGCGCAGAGGCCGCCGAGGTGGCACAGAGACTGTCGGGGTGACACTGAGGCCTGGGGAGGGCGCAGAGTATGCCGAGGTGATGCGGCGGGGGGAATCCAAGGCCCAGGGCAGGCATAGAGGCTGTCGAGGTGACACGTGGGGACGCCGGAGTCTGGTACCTGGCGCAGAGGCCACCGAGGTGAAGCCAAGGCTTGGGGCAGGTGCAAAGGCCCCGGAGGTGAAGCCGAGGCCTGGGGCAAGCGCAAAGGTCCTAGAGGTCTGTCTATTTCATCTTGCTTGAGTTTTGGTATTTGTGTTTTTTGTTGTTGTTTGGTTGTTGTTTTGGGAATTCCTCCATTTCTTGTAAGTTGTACAATTCATAAACATAAAGTTGTTGTAGTATTCTCTTATCCTTTTAATGGCTGTAAAACCTGTCATATCATCATATCAATAATTGTGTCTTCTCTCTGTTTGCTTTTCTCAGAATTGTCAAAGGTTTATTTACTTATTTATTTTCTCTATGATTTTCCTTATTTTCAATTGTATATAAAAATTAGAGCATGGGCTTAAATGTAAAATATAAAATTATAAAACTTTTTTTTAAATGAGAGAAAAAAATGTTTGGATCTATATCTAAGTAGAACCTTTAGATGTGGCACCAAAAGCATGATCTTTTTTATACTTTTGTTGGTGCATTGTAGTTATACATCTTAGTGAAGTTCAAAGTGATACATACATGTACACCCTGCCTCCTGCCCTCTCTGTTCATAGTGATGAGATTGGTAATGATTCCTTCATATATGGAAATAGCATTTTTTGAACTGTTCCTTTATCAGTTCTCCTTTTTCCACTCCTGACCTCCCTCCCCCAATGCTTTCCACTATTCTATTGATATCTCTCCTCATTTATCCAGTCCTTTTTATTTCCTATTTTCCGTCTCACTTCCACCTATGAGAGAAAACATACAACCCTTGACTTTCGGTGTCTGGTTGATCTCACTTAGCATAATATTCTCTAGTTCCATCCATTTTCCTGCAAATGACCATAAATAACATAATTATGTCATTTGTAGGGTCCTTTTAATTGATAAATTTGACTTCTTAAAAATTACAAAGTCAGTAAATTGCAAACTGTAAAAGCCATCTGAAGACAATGAGAAGATGAACTACAGATTGGGAGAAAATATTTGAAAACCATATATCCAACAAAGGACCAATATTACATGCAAAGAACTCTCAAGAGAGCAATAAAAAGTCCAATTAGTAAATAGACAAAAGACATGAATGTTTGTTTCATTGAAAAGTGCATATGAATGGCAAATAAGCACAGGAAAAGTTGTTCAATATTATTAGCCATTACAGAAATACAAAGTAAAACTCAATGAGGTATAACTTCTGAGTTATCAGCATGACTAAAATAAAAAATAGTAACAACAGCAAATGCTGGCAAGGACACAGAGAAACTAGATAATTCATACATTACTAGTTGGAATATAAAGTGGTACAGTGACTCTGGAAAACAATTTGATGGTTTTATTGCTGTTTATTGCTATCATACAACCCAGTAATTAATTGCATTCTGAGGCAGCTATTCCATAGGAATGAAAACTTTTGTTTGCACAAAAGCCTGCAAATGAGGCGGGTGTGGTGATGCATGCCTGTAATCTCAGTACTTGGGAGGCTGAGACAGGAGGATAACAGGTTGGAGGCTAGCCTCAGCAACTTAGCAAGACCCTGTTTCAAAATAAAAACTAAAATAGGGCTGGGGGATATAGCCTGGAGGTAGAGTGCCCCTGGGTTCAATCCGCAGTACCACAAAACAAACAAACAAAAAACCTCTAAGTGAATGTTCATAGCAGCTTTATTGATAATGATCCAAAACTAGAAACCACTCAGGTATACTTCAATATATAAACGATTAAACTACATCCATATAGTATCGGTACGTGCAACGATTTAGACAAATCTCCAGAGAATTATGCTGAGGGAAAAACAACAATCCTATGATTCTATTTATAAAACATTCTTAGATGACAAATTTATAGAAATATAAACCAGATTAATGATGACCAGAGGTTAGGAATGAAGGAACTTGGTGTTGTAGAGAAGGAACTCTTCTATCATTGTCAAAATACTCAGAGTTGTATTGGACTATAGTCTGTGAAGCTGTTACCTTTGAGAGAAACTAAGTAAAGAGGACATGGGTCCAGCATGGACGAGGCTGAGGCAGGAGGATTGCAAGTTCAAGGTTAGCCTGTGCAATATAGCAGACCCTGTCTCAAAATAAAAAATTAAAAGGGCTGGGAATTTAGCTCAATGATAGAGTGTCCCTGGGTTCAATTCTCAATCCCACCCCAAAAACAGAAACCAATTAGAGTACCTAAGACTTCTCCTTCCTTCCTTCCTTCCTTCTTTCCTTCCTTCCTTCCTTCCTTCCTACCTACCTTCCTTCCTTCCTTCCTTCCTTCCTTCCTTCCTTCCTCTTTTCATTTTTTATGTCTATGTGTGCATGTGTGTGACCCAGACCATTTTTATTTTGAAATAGGGTCTCACTAAATTGCCAAGGCTTGCCTTGAACTTGTGATCCTCCTACCTCAGCCTCCTGAGTAGCTGAGATTACAGGCATGTACCACCAGGCCCAGCTTTTGCACTATTTCTTACAGCTTAATAGGAATACAAGACTATCTCAAAACAAAAAAAAAACTTAGTTTATAAAAAGTTAATCAGTTATCCGTCCCTCAGAAGGATAACAAATGACGTTAATGCTGACATAAATTCTTTAATATTCATGAAGAAATTTGCATTTACCTAAAAATGAATGTCATATGTACAGTTTGTTTCAAAACAACTTCATAATTATTGCTATATTTAATTCCTCTAACAACCCCATGATTTGACACATGATGAATTGAGAGCTAGAACTTGTGGTTTGCCCATGTTATCTATATGGGAAGTAACAGTAAGGATTAAGTCTCTGCTATCCCTATACACTTGCTTCTCCCATTATCACCACTTTCTTTGGCTTTCTTCTTCTTTTCAGACACCTAATTCTTATTCTAGGAATTGGCTTCTGTGTCTATATTTATTGGTCATACATTTTCTCTTTCTATGTGGTCAGCTGCTCCTTCTTAGAAATGTCCTTACTGCCTGTACTTACCCTCCCCTGTTCCCCAGTGGGGCTTAGCTCTGAGTCCTTGTTAGCACCAACAATTTGTTTACAGAAGGCCTTCCTGGGACAACAAACATGTCTCACTTATGCCTTGCTCAACTCCTTGCATCAGGCCGTGACAAATAAAAAGCACACATTTCTCCAAATGTACTATTTGCTTCAGTGCTTAGAATATAAAGAATATGTGGCCCAAGGTCCAAAAGTGATCAAGGGCAGTAATGATTCAACTTCTGCAGTCATAACTACATATGGAACATGCATTCCACTTGGTGTGCCAGCTTTCTGAGGAATGCTGAAAGCTCACTTAGCTTAATAGCTATCTTTGTATTGATAGTAAAATCAAAGCCCAAATGAATACAACCACTCCAAGGATTCTACTTCATTCAGTTATTTATCTGTTAAACTTCATCTTATGTCTATGTCTAACAATACCCATAGTAAAGGATATTAAAACTTCTTGAATTAAAAAAAAACTTTTCTTGATGGATATTAAAACTTCTTGAATTAAAAAAAACTTTTCTTGATTTTTCTGCATGCACTATGAACTACAAACTATGGAAACATCTTTTTATTAGCCAACATTGATATTTATTAAATTTTCTTTTTTAAATATACTTTTATTGGTGCATTACAATCACACATCATAATGAAGTTCAGAGTGATAGGGACATGCATGCACACGGCAACTATAGACACATCTTACTGGAGTCAAATGGTTGGAATTTGGACCATGAACTTGTAAAGCTGTATCTTGTCTTCATGTCATGACAAAGCCATCCTTGTGCTATAGAGCTTTATACCATAGGATCTAGTGATCATATGTGTACTTTGCCATCCTCTTTCCTCTCATCCTGTGCAAAATCCCACCTCATTACCTTTCTCCCCTCTGCCATCCCCCATCTCCATGGCCTCATCTCCGCATCTCCTCCCACCCTCTGCTTCCCCACTCACTCTTATCCCCAACGTCTCTCCCTCCCTTCCTTATCTGTTCCTGCTCTTCCACACCTGTTCACCTCTCCCACATTCCCCACACCCATTACATCTCTAAAACTCTCCTCCATCTCCCACCCTATCCCAAAAATGGGGCTGTCAAAGTATATCTGTCATCATAAATATTCTTAATTCAATGAGTCAGTATCACTAGCTTGACTAAAAGACTTCTACACCTAGTCACCTCTAATGCAGTGAACCAAGCTAATCCCACCCACAGGAGGCGGGCATTTCCTCAGCGGTGAGAACGGGCTTTGTGAATCAGAGCTCCCCATGACACCCACCCTTCACTGAAACTTCACATTTCCTACCTGAAAGCCAGTAATGCATCATTTTAGAAATGTGCATTTTAATCTGCTTTGTGTTTTAAATCTTAACTCTAGTAATAACACTAATTATAATAACAAATTCTTTGAAACAGTATTGTTGTGAATTGTGTTGGTTGTCCTCTTTATTAATTAATAACAAGTAGGAGAAAGGCGCCCTTAATTTGCCCCTTACTAGAATAGAATTTTTTGAAAAGGATACAGTTTAGGATACAGTTTTTTCTTTCAACACAATGTCCTCTTTGCCTGGTTAAGAAAACAATGTATGGTGTTTTTTTTACATGCTTTATAAATTTTCAGTTGGAATTTTTCAAGTGTGAGATTTGCAGTTTTGTGAAATGTGCTAGAGGTGTAGCTGTGTTGTTAGCACTTTCTCACTCAGCAAGTGAGAAAATATAAGTTAAAAATAAAACACAGCCAGTATATTTAAAAAATGTCTCTTTTTTATTCTAAATACATTTTCTAATATTGTATCACACACATACACACACACACACACACACACACACACACACATAAATACACAATTAGCTGGAGATTGCTGACTAAAATCTTTTTAACAACGAGAAAGAGGGATGGAAATCTGAAAAGCCTTGATTAAATTGCACTTAAAATAATATGATTGTTTTCTTTTAATGAATTCTTAAAGAATATGGGTAAAGCCACATTGTATGACCTTAAAAAGTAGATCTATAGACACATCAGAAAACTTGGCAGAGAATATATGATCTCTTAAGAAGAAAGCTTTATGAAAAAGGAACTGTACTAAGTGAAGAAAAACTAACTGACATAAGGAAGAACCCTACAAATGCATAAATTAGTTATCTTACTCTTTTACTATATTCCGAAGGACTGTGTCCTATGTATTGACTAGACTGAAATGATCATTTACTGTGTGCACATATTATTTTCCTAAATTTCATTGGAATAACAGACCTCAATTTTGTTGCTATTTTTATGTATCAGTGGTCTCATTCAGACTATTAGAGGTGATTTTAAAAATGTGATTTACCAACATAAGTGGGAAATTGAAGTAGAATAAAGGATGACAGATATATTAATGTCATAAAGAGAGATATTTCAAAGAAAAATAATTTTAGTATGCCAATTATTCAGGCTCAGAGAGTTTGTATGCATCAATAATATATAAACTAGCATAATAATATAAAGTTAAAGTTAACACTAAGTTTCTTTATGAGCATGCTTCGTTATTGTGGTGCATGGTTTTCTATGTTTCTTCGTCTCCACACGACTCCCTTTTTCATTAAATAACATTATGATTTGTGTACACACTTGCTTAATCTGCAAATTTGTGATTCTTCCTTGAATCTTTACTCTCTCAAATCCCCTACATACCAAAAGGTGATTTAATACTTGAAACGTACCTCAGAACTCTTAACTTTTTTCTAATCCCACTGCTGCCTACTCTCTCTGACCTGTGTCTCTCATTGTAATTGTGGCATGCCCTTCTAACTGGGCCTTTTTTTGATCCACTGTAATTTTGTTTTCTATAACCCAACAGCCAGGATCCTTTGAAAAGCAGAACACTGTATCACTACCTGCTTAAAACTTTCCCCTCCCTTCTGCTGCACATAGAAGATTTAAGATATCCCATGGCCTTCAGGGCTCTGAATGATCTGGCCCTTCCATATTCCCCAAACTAACTTAGATGAGCAATCCCCATATCTCAAGCTACCAATATCTGCTTTAGATTTTTTAATACATCACACTCTTTCTAGCCTCAGGACCCTCACAGATACTGTGTCCTTCTTCTGATTGCAGTGGTCTTGAGACATGAAATCTCCTTAGAAAGGCTTTACCACCCAAGTTCTAACCATGCCCGACCCTGCGTGGTGGCACACGCTTGTAATCCCAGTACTTGGGAGGCTGAGACTGGAGGATCCAGGTTCTCGGCCAGCCTCAGCTATCTAGTGAGGCCCTCCGCAACTTAGTGAGACCCTGTTTCAAAATAAAGAATAAAAACTAGGGCTGGGGGTGTAGCTCAGAGGTAAAATGCCCCTGGGTTCAATTACCAGTACTGCAAAAAAAAAAAAAAAAAGAAAGGCTTTACCACCTTCCCTATCTAAGTGACTTACCACCAGTTCTCTGTTATAATTGTGTTCGGTATAGCACCAATCACACTTTTTAATTATGTATTTATTTTCTTTCCTGTATATTGTCTGTCACTTCCACCAGACTATAAGACTCTTTAGCTCAGGTAACATGATTGATTTGTTCACCCTACATCCTATAGATAGCATGATGTGTGTGTGTGTGTGTGTGTGTGTGTGCGTGTGTGTGTGTGTGTGTGTGTGTGTGTGAGTGAACATTGGTGGAAGGAACCTGTCCCTGTGTAAGTAAGAGAGGAGCAGGACCCTGTTCCTAGGACTAGTGAGGCTCCTTATAATGGCCCAGTACAGAGCATGGGCCATAAGATGCTTCCGTTTATGTTCACATTTATCCTTTCACCCAGAAGTACCAGCCCAGGTCAAGGATACTACATAACTTTCAGGGCCCAGTACAAAATAAAAATGCAAGGTCCTTTAGCCAGGCATGTTGTGCACATCTGCAATCCTAGTACGTGGGCAGCTGAGACAGGAGGATCACAGGTTCAAGGCTAGGGTAACTTAGCAAGACCCTTTTCCAAAATAAAAAATAAAAAGGGCTGGGGATGTAACTCAGAAGTAGAACACCGTGCCGGACATGGTGGCGCACGCTTGTAATCCCAGTACTTTGGGAGGCGGAGACCGGAGGATCTGGGTTCGCGGCCAGCCTCAGCTCTCTCTCTCTCTCTCTCTCTCTCT
>PVJS01063788.1:0-10402 GCA_004027185.1 Glis glis | reverse complement strand
ACTGAATTAGTGGTTGCTCCGATCCTAAGACTCCAGCTCTTAGACCGTTCGACCAGCTACTGGTTCCTCTGACCCTCCACGTGCAGTCAGAACCTGGGACTACATTGCTGCAAACTGTAAGCCCATCTGATAAATCCCTTTTTTAAATATACTCATTCTGTGTATTCTGTTAATCTAGAGAACCCTGTCCAATACACCAAGGTACACCCAGGTGCCTAGCAGTTGGCTGGTTCTCTACTGAGGCAATAGGACCATAGGTCATACTTTTTTTTAATCTTATTTAAGGCTAATCTTGGATTATTCTTCTGGTGATAACAGAAAAGCAAGGGCAAGTGAGTTAACAACATACGTGTGTTTTAAGCCTCTATTTACACTACTATCACTAAATCCTCTTGGTGAAAGCAGGTCACATGGCTGATTCCAGAGTCAAAGTAAGAGAATGATGCAAAGTTATATGAAGATGGGTGTAGATACAGAAAGGGGTGAAGAATTAGGGCAATAAACAATCACATACAGAAACATATATACAAGTGCACTAAAATGTGTGAAAATGTGGATAACATTATTATCTGTGTAATAATTGCAAACCACCCAAATGTCTTTTAACAGAATAGTCAATGGTGGTGCTGCACAAAATAGCATGAATGAATCTTCCAAACATAATGTTGAATAAAGATTCAGTCAAAGAAAAAGACATTATGTATGATATACTTACATGAATTCAAAACCTTGCAAAACTAATAAATAGCATTGCTAATGCTTGATGGGAAAGTAAAACTATTTTTAGCAAGCAAAGATATTATTAATAAAATCATGACTATGTATAACTTTGATTATAGCTCTAATAGTATTTAGAAGCCTTTGGAGTAGTGGCTCAGCAAAACCCTTCACTGAATTTATACTCTGTCTGCGGGTGTGGCTGCATCTGAATACTAATAAAAATAAGACAGGTTCTTATCTGTGGTTGAAGGTTCTCACACGTTTGTGTGACTCCTCATCCATGGAACAGTATACAACATACTTGGAAAAATATTAAAAAACATTATTAATGGCTAATCATGGCAATATTACCTTAGACATAGTCCATCTTCATAACCAAATTTTTAAAACAATATCAGTGATCCAGCAGCAAGATAAGGACACTGACTGGTTCAAACATTTATCTAAAGACTTACAATGGCTTAACCCTAAATTTTGGCTACATCCCACTTGGAGGACTTTAATTGCCATCACTATATTATTAATCATTGCTTTACGTTTACTTGTGCAGTCAGAAGATGCCGCTCCCAAACCTTAAATGGCAACAACGTCTACATAAGGTTCGGCTGGTAGAACAACTTCTTAAAGAAAAAGGAAGGGGAGGTGTGGAGAAGGCGACTGCCAGAGGTAGGCTAACACTTGCCTTGGAAAGGTCTAAGGGTCGTGGGAGGCCATGACCGGACTTTTGAACTTGCTGAAAACATTCCTGTGTTTCTTGCTGGCTCAAACTCCCGAGTATCCCACTTGTTATCCATTGTCTCAAGGATCTTCTGCACATACACAGCAGTGTCCGAACCATAACCTTCCTGCTTAGAATGACAACTAAAGCTATGGGCCTGTGTCCAGCAGAACCTCCACCTAAGAGTGAGGTCCCCTGGCCTGCCCCTTTCAATCTGCCCACAGTGTCTGTGTCAATGTTTTCATCTCGGGTCCACTGGACGTTACCAACAGGAGGAGGGATAGAGAGCAGAAGACCAAAGAACTCTCCTGAGGTTCATTGTCTTGCATTCTTGCAGTCTGACAAAAATACAAAGGCTTATTTTTTACAGTAAGAATAATAACAGTTTACATCAATGTAAATGAGGTCTCATGTAGGAAAAAAATTTTTCTCTAAATTTTCTTTGGACATGTAGGCTTGATGGTTCCTTTTATCCCAGAAACATTTGTTCGGGTGATGAGGATGTTGTGGGCATATATTATTGGAATAGCGACTAGCTGCAGTTGACTGCTTTGTTCAAAATCTAAAATGTAAACTTTCTATACACAAACTATTCAAGCAATGAAGTTTGGAAGGAAAAAATGATCTGCCAGGAAAGTTGAGCATTGTTCATGAAGGCTTCTGTTGCTACATGAAACACCTTTCCCTGTAATTGCCATTACCAGAAGAAATTAGTCATTTTCTCCTTGAACAAAGATGACAAAGAAAACAATGGCAAAGTGCACTTTGTAGTCATGCACTGAACCCATTCCAAAACACGTATAGGTTTATTTAAACAGTAGCATAATTAAGTCTATGTTAATTATTGTCTTTAAATTTAAAGGGAGAATACACAAAAATTATGTAATCATACTTTTATTCATAGTCATGGTTGTGCCCTGTTGTACATCTGGTTGCATTAAAACAATGAACTCTCTACCAGGCAGTGACAGTTTTTTCAAATGTGGTGAACTTCAGATTAAATCGCTGTGAGGGTACAAAACTTCTGCCTAAAAAAGTCCAACTTTTGTCAAATGATATAAATGACTCATTTCATGCTGCACTGCTCATTGAAAACCACCCACCTTTTCCCTTCAGTCCCTAATTTTCAGAGTATCTTGCCGACACCCAAAGTGTATTGTCTTGCTCTCAAAACTGACTCCTGGGACACAATGCTAATCTATCTATAGGCCTGTTGACGGGGTTTTAAGTCCATTTCAGTCCCACACTGAAGGATGGGAACAGTGGCTTGGTTGTCACTCTCAGTTCTTGCTGTCTTCACTGTCAAGGAATGATCTGACTAATGGCATTATTCACAAAGCTATTCACCATTCTGAGTGTTTATGGTCTGCTGTCATTCTTACCAACACCAAACTGTTTCCATGAATCCAAGCGCTGCTTTAAAATCTGTTCAAGTGTAGCTTTTCATGATTTCTTTACTCATTTTGATCTCCCTCCTACTGAACTGAACTGTGTTTAACTTTGTGTAATTCCTTTAGAGCTGTGGTGCTCAACCAGCTGCAGTTTTGACCACAAGAGGAATTTATTTGATAATACATGGAGAAACTTTTTATGCCTCCAGAGGGGAGAGAAAAAGTGCTACTGGTATCTAGAGAGTAGAGGCCAAGGATACTGCTGAACACCCTGCAATGCACAGGGCCACCTATCTGAAAACTGCATAGCAATGTCCATAGAGGTACTTTTGAGACTCTGTTTAAAATAAAAAATAAAATAGGTCTTGAGGTATAGCTCAGAGGTAGAATTCTCCTGGATTCAATCCCAAAGTACCAGAAAAAAGAATCTACCTAATATAAAAATAGTTTTTTGGGGTTTTTTGCGGTATGGGGGATTGAACCCAGGGGCATTCTACCTCCAAGCTACACCTCCAGCCCTATGTTTTATTCTTTATTTTGAAACAGGGTCTCACTAAGTTGCAGAGGGCCTCACTAAGTAGCTGAGGCTGGCCACAAACCTGGATCCTCCTGTCTCCGCCTCCCAAGTACTGAGATTACAAGCATGCGCCACCATGCCTGGCTAAAAATAGTAATTTTTAACGACCATTGTGAAGGAAAAAAAAATAACCTCAAAGATATTAACAAAAGTTAGAACGATGAGGGTAAGGAGAAATTGGAATAGTGAAAGCACATTAAATTCCTCACCTTACAAGAACAGGAAAGAGTTCTAATTTACGTCCTTCATTTTTACAATACTAATGATGTAGACTAAATATATTTTCTAAACACCTTCAAGATAACCAGTGGTAGAACTAAAAGTAGATCATAAAAACATTCCACAAAAAGAAAATAAAAGAATAAAAAAGGAAAGAACAAAATGATGATTACTAAATTTATTACAATTCTTAAAAATAGATTTAACTTTTTCAATAAAGAATACAAATATAAACAGGAAAAAAGTAATACTTCACTAGCCAGGCATGATGGCACAGTACCTAT
This sequence comes from Glis glis, assembly GCA_004027185.1. Classification (NCBI taxonomy): domain Eukaryota; kingdom Metazoa; phylum Chordata; class Mammalia; order Rodentia; family Gliridae; genus Glis; species Glis glis. The sequence goes on along the minus strand of PVJS01063788.1, from coordinate 6,493 downwards.
AATCCCAGTACTTGGGACACTGAGTCAGGAGGATCACAGGTTCAAGGCCAGCCTCAGCAACTTAGTGAGACTCTCAGAAATTATTATGGTTTTTCCAAATGTTCTACAAAGACCATTCATTGTTTGACTCAATGGATTTTTTGTTTGTTTGTTTTAGATAAGCAGATTATGACCTGGCACAAAACTTTGGGAAAATGAACAAAAATAAATAAAGTAAGGTTTTCAGGGACATCTATCCATGAACATATAAGTTATTGGCAGTGATTTAGTATGTTCTTTTCTTCAAACTTACTATTTATTTATTTACTCTATCTTTGGGATTGCCAGTTTGGAATGAAATTTTTCAAGTAATCTTTCTACCTTTCTACCAAGTCCTAATGATTTTTCCCTCCAGACATCAACTGGCACTTCTTGAGTGTCCATGTCAGCTCTCAAGAGTATATTAAAGCCAGACATGGTGGTGCACACCTGTAATCCAGATACTTGGGAGGCTGAGACAGGAGGATTGCATGTTGGAGACCAGTCTTAGCAATTAGCAAGACTCTAATCAACCTAGCCTGGAGGTGTAGCTCAGAGGTAGAATACTCCTGGGTTCAATCCCCAGTACCACACACACACACACACACACACACACACACACACAAAGACAGAGTAAATTTAAAAATGTTTAGGGAATAAAAGGAACAGGAAAGGAGTTCTTCAAGAAGCAAGAGGTTTTAATAAGTTTTAGTAGATTTATTTATTTATTGATGCATTATAATCATACATCTTTATGAAATTCAGGATGATAGAGGTATACATGCACACAGTACTTTTTGAGCCCTCCCACAGTTCCCGCCACACTCCTCCCTCCCCACATTCGTATGCTCTACACATTGATTAGCTTTGATAAGTTTGTGTATGTACATCATGACTATTGAGGTATTTCCCTCTTTAAGTCTTCACCCACCCTCCCATCTCTCCCATCTCCTTCAGTCAGGTCCCCTCCTTCACTCCACTAAGGTTTCTGCTCCTTTTTCTGGAGTCCCTCCTGTGTCCCAATTTCTCCCTAGATTCCACATATGAGGGAAAACATCTGACCCTGCACTTTTTGTGACTGATTAATCTCATTTAGCATAATATTCTCTAGTTCTATCCATTTACCTGCAAATGACATAATTTTGTTCTTCTTTATGGCTGAGTAGAATTCCATTGTGTATATATCCCATAATTTTGTAATCCATTCATCTGTTGATGGACATCTCAGCTGGTTCCATAGTTTGTCAATTATGAATTGTGCAGCTATAGATATGCATGCAGTACTATGGTAGTCTGATTTCAATTCTTTAGGTTAGAAACCCAGGAGTGTTATAGCTGGGTCATATGGTAGGTTCATTCCCATTCTTCTGTTTCCAAAGTGGTTGCATTAGTCTGCAATCCCACCAACAGAGTTTCTACTTCTCTATATCCTCAACAGAATTTATTGTTTGTGTTTTTAATGATTGGGTTAGGTGAAATCTCAGGGTAGTTTTGATTTGCATCTCTCTGTAATGATGTGAAACATTTTTTCATATATTTATTGGCCATTTGTATGAAGTGTCTATTTAGTTCATTTGCCCATTTTTTATTGGGTTATTTGTTTTTTTGGGTGGTGAGTTTCTTGAGTTCTTTGTATATTCTAGATATTAATCCTCTATCAGAGGAGTAGCTGGCAAAGATCTTTTCCCATTCTTTTGGCTCTCTCTTGAGGTTCTTGATAGTTCCTTTGCTGCACAGAAGCTCTTAAGTTTAATGCAATTCCACGTATTAATCTTGTTTTAATTTCTTGTGCCTTTGGGGTCTTGTTGAGGGAGTTTTTACCCATGCCTATATGTTGGAGTGTTGGTCCTATGGCCTCCTCAAGTAACTGCAAAGTTTCTGGTCTAATTTCCAGGTCTTTGATCTATCTTAAATTGACTTTTGTGCAAGGTGAGAAAGTGGGGCTTATTTCCATTTTTCTGCATATGGATAACCAGTTTTGCCAATGCCATTTGTTGAAAAGCCTATCTTTTTTTCCAGTGTATGTTTTTGGACACTTTGTAAAAAATCAACTGGCTATAAGTATGTGGATTTGTTTCTGAATCTTCTATTCTATGTGTCTGCTTTTGTGCCAATACCATGCTGTTTTTAGTAGAATAGTTTGTAGTCAGGCACTGTGATGCTTCCTACATGATTCTTATTGCTGAGAACCATTTTGGCTATTCTGAGTTTTTGCTGTTCCAAATCAATTTAAGGACTGGTTTTTCTATATCTGACCATGGCATTTTAATGGTGATTGCATTGAATCTGTAGATCACTATTGGGAGGATGGCCACTTTGATGATATTTATTCTGATTATCCAAGAGCATGGGAGATCCTTCTACCTTCTAAGATTTTCTTCAATTATTTTCTTTAATGTTATATAATTTTCATTGTAGAGGTCTTTTACCTCCTTAGTTAGATTTATTCCTAAGTATTTTACTGTTTTTGAGGTTATTGTGAATGGAAATGTTTTCTGGATTTATTTTTCAGTGGATTTATGGTTGGCATATAGAAAAGCTTCTGATTTTTTAAATATTTTATATTAAGACACTGCTGAATTTGTTAATCAGTTCTAAAAGTCTTTTGATTGGGTTTATTGGGTCTTTTAAGTATAAGATTATGTTATCTGCAAATAGAGATAGTTTCAGATTTTCTTTTCCTATTTGTATTCCTTTGATTTCCTTCTCTTGCCTTACTGCTCTGGCGAGAGTCAAGTACTATATGGAAAAGGAATGGTGATAGTGGGTGTCTGTCCTTGTCTTGTTCCTGATTTTAGATGGAATTCTCATAGTTTTTCGCCATTCAATATGATGTTAGCTGTGGGCCTATTGTATATTACCTTTATAATGCTGAAGTAAGTTCCTTCTATTCCTATTCTCTGCACTGTTTTTAGCATGAATGGGTGTTGGACTTTGTCAAATGCTTTTTCAGTGTCTATTGAAATGATCATGTGACTTTTTTTCCTTAGTTCTGTTTATGTGGTGAATTACATGGATTGTTTTTCATGTGTTGAACCAGCCTTGCATCCCTAGGATGAACCCAACTTGGTCGTGGTGTATAATTTTCTTGGTGTGGTTTTGAATGCGCATCACTAGTATTTTGTTTAGAAGTTTTGTGTCTAAGTTCATCAACAATATTGGTCTGTATTTTTCTTTTCTTGGGCTGTCTTTATTTGGTTTGAGTATTAATGTGATGCTGGCTTCATATAATATGTTGGGAGACTACAATTTCTATTTCATGGAATACATTGAGAAGTATTATAATTAGATTTTCTATGAAGGTTTTATAAAATTCATCTGGGAAAATATCTGAACCTCGGCTTTTATTTGATGGTAGGCTGTTTATTGTTATTTCAATTTCTTGATTGCTACTGGTCAGTTTAAATTTTCTATATCTTCTTGATTGAATTTAGAAAGGTTATATGTGTCTAGAAATTTGTCAGTTTCTTCTAGGTTTCCATTTTGTTGGTTTTCCATTTTTCAAAGTAGTTTCTGATGATCCTCTGGATTTCTGTGCTGTCTGTGGTAATATCACCTTTTTCATCTCTTATTTTAGTTAGGTTGGTTAATGGTTTATCTATGTTGTTTATTTTTTGAGAAACCAGATTTTGGTTTTGTTGATTTTTTGTTTTGTTTTTTGTTTTTGTTGTTGTTGTTCTCTTCTTCGTTAATTTCTGCTCTGATTTTAATGATTTCCTGACTTCTACTGGCTTTGGGGTTAGATTGTTCCTGCTTTTCAAGGGCTTTCAGGTGTGACATTAAGTTGTTTATGTGGTGATTTTCTGTTCTTTTATTGTGAGTACTCAGTGCTATGAATTTTCCTCTTAAAAGGAAAAGATGCAGGGAATTATGTCACATAATGAACTAAATAGACACTTCATACAAATGGTCAATAAATATATGAAAAAATGTTTCACATCATTACAGAGAGATGCCAATCAAAACTACCCTGAGATTTCAGCTAACCCCAATCATTAAAAACACAAACAATAATAAATGCTGTTGAGGATATGGAGAAGTAGAAACTTCCTCCTTGAAAAGATGCAGGGAATTATGTCACATTTTTTGAATTTGCTAATGTTTGCTTTGTGGCCTAGGATATGGTCTATTTTGGAGAAGGTTCCACAAGCAGCTGAAAAGAATGTATATTCAGCTGTAGGTGGGTAGAATATTTTGTATATGTCTAGTAGTTCCATTTGGTTTATGGTGTTCTTTAGGTCTAAGGCATCTTTGCTGATTTTTTGTCTGGAAGATCAGTCTACTGGTATAAGAGGAAGGTTGAAGTCTCCCAGTATTATTGTATTGGGATCTATGTGAGACTTAATGTCACGAAGAATTGAAATTTCTGTTTATGGTAGTGTTTGTTCTTCTTTACTTAGTTGGTCATTTGATGGAAATCATCCTTTCTCTGGTTCTAGTGTTTATTTTTCTTTCTTCTTTGCAATTTATTTCATTGAGTATTTTCTCTAGTACTAGTTTGGAAGACAAAAATTCTTTCAGCTTATTTGTCATGGAAGATTTTTGTTTTTCCTTCAGATTTTAAAAGTATCTTTGCTGGGTAAAGTAGTCTTGACCGGAAGTTGTTTTCTTTATATGTCGCTCCAATATCGATATCACTTTCTATGTTTGGAAAATTTTCTGATATTATTTCTCTGAAGAGATCTTTGATTCCTTTGGTTTTGGCTTCTAGACCCTCTTCTATGCCTATTATTCTTAGATTTGCTCTTTTAAAGTTATGCCAAATCTCGTGGATATTCAGCTCAAGCTGTCAAGTTGATTTTTCTAAATTATATGCTATGAGTTCATTTTTGAAGTGGTCATCTTCTATAGTGAGATTCTGTTTTCCATGTGATATAGTCTACAATTGATGGTTTGTATTGTTTTAATTTCATTTATTGCATCCTTCACTTCCTTCAGAGCTTCTTTTTGATTCTTGTTCAAGGTATAAGTTTCTTTGTTTATATGATCTTTCATTGCTTTTAGGCTCTCTCTGAACTCTTTTCTGAAATCCTGAATCATTTCTACTATTAAACTTCTAATTATCCTTCTGGCATTCTCTGCAACTCTGAGTTGGTGAGCTCTGTTGTGGGATTGTGGGGGCTCATTGTTTCATTGATATTCTTTCTCATGTTTTCAGGTTTATTCAGTTTGTATATTTGTTGTTTTTGGTGGCTCTCTCTCTCTCTCTCTCTGTGGGTTTCCTGTGTCTAATTTCTCCCCCCTTTATAATATCCTATTCTGGAGGTAAATATTTACCTCAAGGTATGTCTTAAAAGTGAATAGTCTCAGCTGGATGGGTATACTCAGCTTTCCATTAAGTATTTATCACCCAAAAATGCCATCTTTGCAGTCTGTGTCCTGTATCACCCCTCTGCTGTTCTTCCTGTAGATCACCAGGACTAGATTGCAGTTACTCCAGGACTCTGTCTGCCCACTGCAATGGTGGTGTTGATGGGTCCCAGGTATTAAAGACTGGGGACCTGCCTGTTGCCTCCATAATAGGGAGTAGTCTCTGAAGTGCAGGTCAGTGAAGTTTGTGTCCTGTGCATTTCTAAACTTTTCTGTGTGGGATGCTGGCACTCCATTTGTTGGCTGGGATTGGCCTGTCCTTAGTGTCCAGAAGTTCATCATGTTGGTTCAACTATCTGTTCCAGCCTCAGCAGTAGGGATTTAGAGGAGTCAGCTGTTTCATGTAAGGGTTCATGTGATATAATCAATGATGAAGTGTGAGTGTGGGGGAAGGGGATACAGTGAGGGATGGAAGAATAGGGTGAAGTAGAAAGTAGAATAAGAGTTTAAGTAAGGCTAGGAAAAAGATAATAAAAATAAAGATACTGAAAATAAAGGAGAATTCTAGTAACCAGTATAGAATATTTAGATATGGTGATAAGAAATGGATAAAATACAAGGCACAGGCAAAAGGGTAGTCTTTCGCACATACACATACAAGAAGAAAGGAGGAGACCGAGGGAAGATGGCGGCAGAGTAAGGATACCGAGAGGAGCCTGTCTCTAAATTCTCTTGGGTGCTCCAAACGGAAAAGCCATACAAATCCCACACGATTTCCGTGGGGGATAGCAACTAAAGATAGTAACATTTAAGAATACATAGAAGCCCACTGATTAATACCCAGACAGAAAAAGGGAGGCGACCAACCACAGACGGGGGAACAATAGCCCCGTCCCAGATCGGGTCGCTAGACCAGCGAGAAACCTCAGAAGATCAGGAAAAATCACACAACCAGCAACCTGAGGCCTTTTTCACAGACATCGGAATCACCATCCACAAGATCGGACAGCCCCAGGACGAAAGGACGGAGAGGAAGACTCCCATCCACCTACATCGTAACCCACGGGTCCCCCGTGCACGCGGCGGGAGAGGTGAGTGCTAAGCTGCACAGAATAACTGAAAAGAGCCCCCCCCTGAAAAAAAAAGAGAGGGTGGGGACGCAAGC
>PVJS01063787.1:0-10401 GCA_004027185.1 Glis glis | reverse complement strand
TCTCTCTCTCTCTCTCTCTCTCTCTCTCTCTCTCCTTAGTGAGGCCCTCCGCAACTTCGTGAGACCCGGTTTCAAAATAAAGTATAAAAAATAGGGCCGGGGGTGTAGCGCGGAGGTAGAACGCCCCTGCGTTCAATCCCCGGTACCACACACACACACAAAAAGAATAAAAAATAGGGCTGGGTGTGTAGCTCAGAGGTAGAATGCCCCTGAGTTCAATCCCCAGTACTGCAAATAAATAAATAAATAAATAAATAATTCTCTATCTTGTTTGCACATAAGCTGTGATCTGCCCTGGAGTTCAGACACGTCAGGACAAGCTGGTGGGTGTCAGCGATGTATTTGCATTAGGGACTAAAGAGCCGCCTGGAAATAAAATACACCAGGGGAAAAAGGAGCCTGGCCTAGTAAGCCTCGGCCAGGAAGGAGGATGAGCCAGGCCACGGAGACCAGGGCAGGGAGGGGGGTGTAAAGAGAATCAGCGTTTATCCTTCAGCCCTATTTTCTGTTCACAATTTCACACCAGGGGGAGGGGCACAAGCAAACAACCAGAAAGCTATTTGCCAAAAAAGTGTCTAAGACTTGGGGTCCCTCTAGGATTACAGCATAGTACAAAAAGGGGAGAGAGCTCTTCTCTCCTCCTTTGCAATTTAACAAAGCTTGTGCTGGGTTCCTCAGCTATACAGCAACATTTCTCGGCCTCAGCAAATGTCAACCTCCTGGCATTTGGGGACAGATAATTCTTTGTTGTGAGGAACTATCCTGAACATTGTGGTTGTCTAGTGGCACCCTTGGTCTCTCTGAATGCCAATAGGATCATCATCCACCACACCCCATTCCAGTTATGAAAACCCCAAACACCTTTAGGCATTGCCAAATGTTCCCCAGGGTGGGGGCAAAGCCACCTAGTTGGCAACCACATTCTCTACAGAATGGCTGTGGCATTCACTAAGAGGGGCTTAAGTGACAGCCGCAAGTGTCAGTAGTGCTGAGTGCAAAAATAAATGTGCCTAGAAAATACGTCAGCACCCAGGATGTGTGTTGGGGAAAAAAGGGGGAAGTTTCTGAAGCAGAAACCAAAAAGCAAAACCAAGAGCCCATAGTAACAGAACAGCACCTGGCCAGAATAATTTGTGAGGCAGTCTGGGGACTCCTTGAAACTTTGAGAGCCTTGCAGAAGGGCTAGGGTCCTGAGCGGACAAGTCGCAGAACAACTGTCCTCACTGCTTTTCAGGTGAGCCTCTCTGTACCCATGGACCAGTGAGACCTGAGCACATCTGAATTAAACTTGGAAAATCCTGTGACCTTGAACCATGGCAAATAGCCTGGCTCATGAAGACCCACTGCCATTCTCTGTCACAAGTGCGTTTACCTACTGCCGCAGGGTAATCAAGTTCAGAAACCATTGTTTCAACTCGGTGTGTCCCCGTTTCGGGGGCTGGGACACTGCAGTGTTTACTGGAAGACATGCTGAGAGAGGGAGAAGGTGTTTCCTGGGCAAATTTAATCAAGAGTCTCCAGGGAGGCAGGAAGATTAGCTCTTGAAGCAGCAGCCTTGAGACAGACAGAAAATAATTCCTGTGGGCAACAGGCGAGGAGCTTGATGACAAAGCCTTCTGAGATTTTCAGAAGGAACCAGATTCGTGTATGCATGACATTTGTATTCATGTCTCCTGTCAAACGCTGAGGTGCTGCGGTGTAATGAGCATGGGCTTTGCTGTCAACAGAGCTGGGGCCCAGTCCCTGCATCACCACCTGCTCGTCATGTGATCTTAGGCCAGTTATGATCTGAGCCTCGGTTTCCTCATCTAACAATACAGAGACCATAGTTCCCACCTCGAAGGGTGTAAGCATGGTACAGAGAGAGTGACTGGTGTCTTGCCATGTGCTCGGGAACTTTCCCTAAAGGAAGCAGAAGTAGCCCCTGGACGTCCACTCAGAGGACACGTGCTCATTGGATGCTGTGACTTGATGGGCCCGTGAGGGCTTCAAGTCCAGAAGGTGACTTCTTACTATATTTTTGTCCCTCATTCACACATACTAATATAAACATTTTGAAGCCTCTGGGCTTGAGAGGGAGCAAAGGGTAATTCAAGGCAGCATGGACTGGAGTCTGACTGACTTCGATGGTCACCAGCTATATGATTTTGGATAAGTCACCAAATCTCCCTGAGCCAGTGTTTTCTCACTTGTTTAAACCCCAAACATTTAATCCCTAACTTACAAAATAGCCTGTAAAGCACCTGATGCTATCCAGCACATAGTAGGTACTGAATAAATGCCAGATCTGTTCCCTACAGCCCTTTATATACGGAGCACAACTCTGGTGACATGACGTGGTAGGCAGAATAACAGCCCCCTAAGATGTCCACTCCTAATCACTGAACCTGTGAATGTTAGGTTCCATGGCCGAGGGAACTCAGGTTGTCCATGGAATTAAGGTTGATAATCAACTGGCCTTAAAACAGATTCACCTGGAATAATCTAGGGGGAACCAGTGTAATCGCCTAGGTTTTGGACATAGTGGCATAGAGTTTCCTGTGAATTAACCAAGAGGATTCTGTGTGGAAAGCCGGGCCTGGTACACAGTGAGAGCAGCTGAATGGACAGATGACACTCACTGTTGTGGCTCAGCTGTGTGCGGCGGGCGGGTCCTCTCCACCCAGGCCTTGTCTCCAGCCCCCTCAGGATTTGAGCTCTTGGCTCCAGCGGGGCTGCCCATAACTGGAGTCCGACCCAGACCAAGACCACCTGTGGGCAGCTTCCTGGCATTCAGCAAGTTGTTCTTAACCCAGTCCTCTTCAAATTCAACCCCCTTGGTAGAAATATGAAGGAGTAGATCAGAAGGTTTCAAGGAACCACTTCTGAATTGTTACAGGAAGCCTGTTGCCTGGAGGTGTTGACTTTTGAGACCCTCATAAATTAATAGATTTATACATTTATTCTTTTTCCCATTGAACTAGGAAAGAGAGGAATAATGTCAGGATCCACTACCAAAACAGAATCCTTCAGAAATGATGACAATGCAGTACTAAAATCTGAAGTTAAGTGAGGAAACCAACCATGTCATAGCTACTCCAGTAGCACACACTTGTTTGTTTTGCCTTCAGTAAGCACAATCTTGCCTGGTTTTTTTTTTTTTTTTTTGGTACTGGGGATTGAACCCAAGGGTGCGCTACCACCAAGCCACACCCTCAGTCCTTTTTATTTTTTATTTTGAAGCAAGGTCTCACTAAGTTTCTGTGACTAGTCTTGAACCTTCAATCTTCTGTCTCAGCCTCCCAAGTACTGGGATTAAAGGCGTGTGCCACAGTGCCTGGCTACAATCTTGCCTTTTACTAAAATTCACACTATTGAAGAATTATGTTAATAAAGGAAAGCAAGTAAACTGGGGGTTGTGGAGAGAGACAGAAGGTGACGGCTAGTTGAGGTCTCTGCTATTTACCGCTGAGAGACAGAGGTGGGTCAAAATAAGAATTCCTGAGGGAAGTCTCTGGGTTTTCAACTGTTGAGGGGTAAGTAATTGAAGAGACTGGTTCTGCCACACGCCGACAGGCTCTGACCAGGAGTTATTGTGGGCAAAGATCAGCTTGCTTCCATGCAAAGGAAATGGATGGAGAAAGTCCCCTTCAGTGGGGATTCCCATATTCCCAAAATGATCCCCTCAAGTCTGGGGGACTGCTGCCAGACTGCTGTCTCCCAGTATTAAGCCTTCACTTTGGCTTTTATATCAGAATCTTGAGTTTTAGCTTGACATGTTGCTACTCAGCTAAAAGACATTTCCCAGCTTTCCTTACAGGTGAATGTAAGGACTTAGTTGTAGCCAATAAGACTTAAGAGATAGAGGTGGCCACCAGGAAGTTTCCTTAAAGGGAAGAGGCAGGGCTTTTCCTTTCTCTTTCTCCATCTTGACACGTGGAAGGTGATGCCATGCCTGGACTATAAATTCAAAGGCCACTCAAGGCACGACAGAACAGAAGACTCATGACAAGGCAGTGAACTAGAAGGACCCTAGGTCATAGAACTGTCCTACCAGCCCTGGAGGGAAATAAATGTCTACTTTGTTTTAAACCACTACTTTTCAGGTTTCTTCTCCATAACTGAACCTAATCCTAACTGAAACAGGAAACAACATAGGGTTGTTGAACAGAATGTGCTATGGTTTGGATGTGGCTCGTTTTTCCAGGCTTCATGGGCTGGAAGTTTGGCCCCAGTGTGGTGATGTTAGGAGGTGCAGGAACCTTTAAGAGGTGGGGCCTAGTCATTGAGGCTGTTGCCCTTGAAAGGGATTAAGGCAGTTCTCCAGGACCCTAGTTAGTTCTCACTAGAGAGCTGTTGTGGAAGAAGCAAGCCTGGCCCCTCCCCTTGCCTGCTGTCTCCAGATGGCATCTCTTCCTCCCAAACATGCTCTTGCCATTGCGATGCCACCCATCCTGAGGCCTTCACCAGGGAGCAGCCGATGCTGATGTCATACCGTTAGACTGACAAAACTATGAGCTACATAAGCCTCTTTTCTTTCTAGGTTACTCAATCTTGCGGATTTTATTATAGTAATAGAAAATGGATTAAAACAGAAACTTAGAAAAAAAACCAGACTACTTTATCGCTCAAAGAAAGTAATATCAGAACAAAGAACTATCTTTTAAATTGATTTTTCTCCACTTATGCAATAAGCAATCAGCATTTGCTGTGCAACAAGCACTGTACTAGGGACTGGGGACACAGCAATGAAGAAGAGACAGTTCCTACCCTTGCAGGGCTAACTCTGTATGTAGTGACCTGTTATGAGAAGCTCACTAAATTGGCCATGTGTCTTGTTTTATTAAAGATGATAACTTGGTCAGGGACTGATACTAGTCCATATACCATACTTCTTTAACAACTGCCCACGTGGAATTATGGACAGTCTCAAAACATATCAAGCATTGCCTACAGGTTGAATAAATGCTGTGTCTCATGTGTTGACTATTGCTTTTGAAATGTTGGTACACTCAATGAAAGACATTTATTTGAAAGCATTACAATTGATAATAGCTTTTTGTCAATTTTTTTTTGTGGTACTGGAATTGAACCCAAGGGCATTCTACCTCTGAGCTACACCCCAGCCCTGTTTTTTTATTATTTATTTTGAAACCCGGTCTCACTAAGTTGTGGAGGGCCTCACCAAGTAGCTGAGGCTGGCCACAAACTCAGTTTTTAGTAATTTTCTTCAATCACTGAATACTGAAAGTTTGGACCATGTACTAATCTTTTTTTTATATTATTAAATGTTCTTTGAACTCAAAATGTTTGAAAACCATGCTAGGACAAGCACAGTTTGATAATAAAAGTGGCTTAATACTTCTCCAAAGAGAAGTGTCTAAGTTTCTCTGGTGGACTGTGGTTATCTGGAAATGGGATGGCCACACTTAGTCCAACAATCTTCTTTCCTTAGACAAGGTCCTTCTGAAACCTTGAGGGTCCAGCTATAGAAAGAATAAGTCATCAAGAGTGGGCTATCTTTCTAACTCTCAGAGGATACCAGTCTTCCCTTCCAATGTGGTTTTCAATGCCCATGAGGCTGGCATCCACATTTTTATTACCCATGTAAAGCAGACCTTGAAGGAGGGGCATTATGAGACCTGGAGCTAAGTCTACTGACTCCCTGAGCACTGTGTGCTCCCCACTTCCCCTGCCTTACAGAACCCAGACTGTGCACAGGTCACCCTCTCCCTGATGGATGAATCTGTTTGTAATTAATAAGGACCATTCCACTGCCCCTTGCCAGTGATTGATTCGGGAAGGATTAATTATACAGCCCAACTTTTGGTCATCAGACTGCCCAGGAAGTCTGAGGGAAGGGACTTTGAGAGATGAGTTCTGTTATCTCTAGAGCGCATGCACTGGAAGCAGTCTGTCTTCTCCTGGTGCTGCTGTGTGTGGCCATGCTGCCTGGAATGTCTGTGGCGATCTTGCTGTCAGGCTGAGGGTGGATGAGTAGAAATTAAGTAAACCTTGAGTCACTCAACCTCAGCAATGTCATGATGTGAGACTACAGATTTCCTTACTGTTAATCCAGTTGGAACTGGGTTTTCTGTTACTCACGAGTGGGGTGCATCCCAACTTGGTCCTGTCATTAGCACCATTCACAAAGCCACAAAGTCAGGACCATCTTCCTGTGGGGCCTAATCTATTACCCTCAACAAATCATGTGGTCCTTTTCTCTTCTGACCATTTTTCCCTATCCAAGGACTGCCGGGGGGTGGGGAGCATTGACCCTTTTTTCCAGTTGAAAAAAGATTTCTAAATTTTTGACCCTTTTTTCCAGTTGAGAAAAGATTTTTAACTTTTTCATTTTAAAATTCTTGGTTTAGAGACCCTGACAGTTTCTCCATTAAACATACACTTTCTAACCTATTTAAAGTTCCTTGTCCTTCAGCGTCTCCCTGGGACATTGTCTTTGGCAAGTTCAAATAGGATTAATCCATGGCAGTTGGAATGGAGTTTGTGGGAAGCTGAAAAAGTGGTCAAAATCTTTACCTGTGGAGACCATAGAAAGGTGTTTAAAGGGGGTAAGTTGCTGAGTAGCTGACCCAGAAATCCTCCAACGTCCAACAAGGGGTAAGAGCTGGAGCTTAGGACCATGAATTCCTTTTACGTGGCCATTTCCAGGCAGGCAGTTGAAAACATTGTAGGTACTACATCAGCACAGTCTAATCAGTGGATTTAATAGGGCATAAAAGACCGTGTGAAACCCTCTAATTTCTGTCCCTAAGCGTCTTGATATTCTTTGTGCAGTCCAGCAATAGAAGAGGATTCCTCCTACAAAACAAGCTAGGGAGCGATCACAAACACACTTATGCTAGGATGGCACATCTGTGAGAACATTTACGACCTGTGTGATAGGTAGAAAATGACAGCATGTTCTGAATATTACATCCCATAGGTCTAGAACAGTACAAATAGATGAGATGCATAAGCAGCAGCAAGAAATGCCAGGGTGCCTTTTCTGATCAGGGAACCAAAGGAAGGCCTGTGGCATGGCCCCAAGTTGCTTGGCCATTCTGTGAACTCCAGTATTCTTTTTTTATGTGGTACTGGGGATTGAACCCAGGAGCATTCTACCTCTGAGCTATACCACCAGCCCATTTTATTTTTTCATTTTGAAACAGGGTCTCACTAGGTTGCTGAGAGTCTCATTAAATTTCTGAGGCTGGTCTCGAACCTGTGATCCTCCTGCCTCCACCTCCCAAGTACTGGGATTACAGGTGTGCACCACCATGCCCAACTGTGAGCTCTAGTATTCTAAGGAGGGGCCCAGACTTATAAATTTCCTCAGCGATGCCACTGTGGGTCAGTCATCCATGAATCCTCTCAAATGTTGTTTCCCAAAATGGATTAGCCAGGACATTAGGTTTACAGAATGGATAACTGTTAAAAAAAAAAGTTACAACAAATTTATGACTTTGGGCAACTTTGCATCAAACAAAAGCGTATTTGTTCCCTGAGGCTGCCGTAACAAGTGACTACAGACTTGATGGCTTAAAACAATAGAACTCTATTCTTTCATAGTTCTGGAGGCCAGAGTATGAATCAAGGTGTCATCAGGCCAGGGCCACCTCCACTGGCGCTCTTCCAGTGGCTGCCAACATTCCTTGGTGTTCTTGGCTGGTAGCCACATCACCCCAATCTCTGCCTCCACTTCATGCTACCTTTTTTCTTCTGTGTGTGGTGTGACATTGAAATGCCCTATGCCTCTCTCATAAGGTTACATGTGATTGCAATTAGACCCCACCCTGATAATGGGGTTCAGCATACAGTACCCCAAAATATTCCACCTTGACATACTGATAGCAGCAGAAGCAGGAAGGTCTCTTGGACCCTCCACACCCAGCCTTCTTCCCTGAACAGTTTCTTTTTTTTTTTTTTTTGCGGTACCGGGGATTGAACCCAGGGGCGATCTACCTCCGTGCTACACCCCCGGCCCTATTTTTTATACTTTTATTTTGAAACCGGGTCTCAGGAAGTTGCGGAGGGCCTCACTAAGTAGAGAGAGAGAGAGAGAGAGCTGAGGCTGGCTGTGAACCCGGATCCTCCGGTCTCCACCTCCCAAAGTACTGGGATTACAAGCGTGCGCCACCATGCCCATCTCCTGAACGGTTCTAAAAACCTTCCCCTGAAGTGGGTCTTAAGCCCCTCATGTGAGAGGTACCCTCCCTACATCCAAAGGAGAGGAATGTCCTTCTCAGAAGACAAAGGGAAGAATACAAGCTGCTTCCCCAGTTTACTACCACTAGACCATGCCCTTTATCCTGTCATATTTCTCCATGACTATCCACTCTTTAGTAAAGCTAGCACAAAAACACGCAGGTTTCACCATCTCTTTGGATCTTCCTTTCCTTACGAGGGCTCCCATGGCATACAAAACTTAGATACAGTTGTATACTTCTTTCCTGATAATCTGTCTTCTGTTATAGGCACCTAAGCCATAAGAGGTTTGGCAGAGAAAAAAGCATTTTTTCTCCCTGACACTGATAATCCAAGATAAACTACTACTTTCAAGGTCTTTAGCCTAATCCTGCCTTTGTCACATAAGTCACTCTTTGGCCATGTAAAGTGATATTCACGGGTTCTGTGGATTAGGACTAACCTCCTAGCTCTGGGGTCACCGTTTAACCCATCACACATGGTCAACAGGCTTATTTGCTATAGGGTTTCTTACTGCATTTAATATTCTCTGTACATTGTGGTTAACAGGAGCTCATGGTGTGGAGCATTGCCCAAGCTTACCTAGCCAGGTGCCTTCCTGGAGTGAGTCTAGACAAGTGGCTGTCTGTATCCTCAGGTTTCTTCTAGGTCCAAACATGTATGAATCACCCCTTGGATTTTATTTATTTCCATTACATATTTCCAAATGCCTTCACCCAGTTTCCTCTGCCTCTCA
Source organism: Glis glis (assembly GCA_004027185.1). Classification (NCBI taxonomy): domain Eukaryota; kingdom Metazoa; phylum Chordata; class Mammalia; order Rodentia; family Gliridae; genus Glis; species Glis glis. Next base: position 1,478 of record PVJS01063787.1, on the reverse strand, counting down.
TCTGCATCATGCATTTCATAAGGTGAGCCCAGAAAAGCAGCCAGCTGGCATTCCTGTAGGAGACACTCAAGGTGTTGGCTAGAAGAGTCTGCAGTAGGACCGTTCCAGGACTTGGCACGGAGCTTGCTTTACGAGCGGACCCCTGACTGTGCCTGGCTTGAGAAGTTCCAGTCTCACCTCAGTTTGTTCTCATCAAATACACAAATGACTTGCTCCTTTATTCCCAGAATACACTGGCACTTTGTGTGTGTGTGTGTGTGTGTGTGTGTGTGTGTGTGTGTGTGTGTATGATATGCCAGAGGGGTTTCAAATGGAAATTTTCAAATGGAAATTTTCATATTTGTAGTTTCCTGAGAGAAGCCCATCTTGATGGAGAAGCTTGGATGGATGGACTCAGGACCCGGCCCCCTTTCGAAGTCTAATTGGCCTTCATATTCTGGGGCTTGAATCTTTCCAAAGATGCTCTGCATCCTCTGTAGTGTGTATGGATCTAGGCCGCCATGTTCTCTACAAGGACAACCTTGCTCACTGTAAGAATGGGTGTCCTTTCCACAGCTGCTGCTTCACGTGGTCGGCTTCTTGAGGGTCCTCTGGTTCACATGGAGATGCAGGGCTGTGGGCAAGGGCCACTCTAACCTTGCACTCTGCAGATCACTCCACTCACTTCCTGTACCACTATTCCTAGTTACTCAGATTCGAGTTCAACTTTGTCGAGGCTCAGGTTAAGTAACATTTTCCCTAATCCCTTTTGATTTTTTGAAACAAAATCACTGAAATCCAGTTGACTTTGAAACATGGAATCATCAAAATCCAGTTAATTTAACCTTAAATGTAAAGATTGTAAATCTCAGGCTTTAGAGGATAGTTCTGGAATAAAGTTCATAAAAAGGGGGCTTTGGATTTGTTATCATGGTTTCATTTGATTGACAATTGTGAAGAAGTTATGATATGCAAATTTGGAGTCATCCACATGATCTCAACTTAGTAGAACTCCATGATTTGGTACTCACATTTGTATTCTTTTAAAGGTTGAAATGGCACAACTCATTTAGCAGTCTTGAGATAGGAAGAAAGGGAAATTTAATGGGGATCTCTGTATTATGTGAAGGCAAAATGGTACCAGGAATAAAGGCTCTGGAGTCATTGGGGGGGTTGATAGAATTGAATCATCACCCAGCACTGAGTCCTATATAGGGGCTCTGTGCTGGAAATGATGGGCTTTACATCTGTGTGACACAGAGTGCTCTAGTGGGTGGTTGGTGGTGGAGTTGCTGTTAGAAGGCATGCAAGGCCAGGCGTGGTGGCGCATGCTTGTAATCCCAGTACTTTGGGAGGCTGAGACTGGAGGATCCGGGTTCACGGCCAGCCTCAGCTCGCGCACGCGCGCGCGGGCACGCGTGCACGCTCTTTCTCTCTCTCTCTCTCTCTCTCTCTCTCTCTCTCTCTCCCTGTCTCTCTCTCCCTCTCTCTCTCTCTCT
>PVJS01063786.1:0-10403 GCA_004027185.1 Glis glis | reverse complement strand
CCTATTTTTTTTTTTTGCTTTATTTTGAAACCGGGTCTCACGAAGTTGCAGAGGGCCTCACTAAGGAGAGAGAGAGAGAGAGACAGGGAGAGAGAGCGAGAGCTGAGGCTGTCCGCGAACCCGGATCCTCCGGTCTCCGCCTCCCAAAGTACTGGGATTACAAGCGTGCGCCACCACGCCCGGCTCCAGGAGATTTTTTGATTATACCATTGCTAGACATTTGCAGATGAAAAGAGTAATGACAATATATCAGATTAGTCATAAGGACTAAATGAGGCTGTATGATAACATGCAAAAGCTTGTTTTAAAGTAAGAAATAAAAAAAGGTCTGGTGGTGTGGATTGGACATAGAATGATCCTGGGTTCAAGTTTCAGTACCAAAAATAATCTAAGAAAGTTTTGTAATATAATTTGAATTCTTATTTGGACATGCATAATATTTTCGTCATTTGCAGTCATTAACCTCTGATCTCCCAAATGTGATCTCCAATATATTTCCTCAGATTTCAAGATGGAAATTGAGTGAAAACAAACATGTGTATCTACGCATGGATGTATATGAAGTGTCATGAAGAATTAACCAAATGAAAGATGAAGAGAGTATTTGAGACAGAAATAAAATACCAACTCTTGGAAATTTGGACCCCTTAGAAATTGCAATCAAACATTCATCTCTATGTATGGATTTCTACATGAAAAATACAGAAGTGTGTTAAATTTCGGGTATATGGCAAGACCTCAGGGTTGCTAATGATTGAAAGTAATTAAGACATTATGTCATATAAACTTACAATGAAAACAAAATTCAGAATCATATAAGTGTAATCACAAAACTAGAATGGGAATTACTGTCAAGAAGTAAGGTGGATGGACAAAATTAAATAAGCAAAAATTATTGTGGCTGTCATTAACAACAATCTGTTAGAAAACAAAATATTAATGAATAATAAATAATTCACAACAAAACCCACAAAATACAATGGCTAGATACAAACTAATCATATCTTCTCCAGATATCTAAGAAGAAAGATGAAAAATTTTCCCGTAATACCTAACAACTAGAGTATTCAGCTTGCTCTCTTAATAGTGAAATGGCAAGGTCTACGATGGACCTTTCATTACTTGGGTTTGGACCCCAGCGGACCAGTGGCTACAATGAAAGTCTAAATGGGCCAGAGATGCCTAAGGTCCCAGTGCCCTCAGGGTGCTCAAGAGATAAGGAAATGCCAACAAGGGTACCTGAATCTCCATCTAACACCATACACAGCCTGCAACAAATGAAGAATATGGTTAGCCTTATTCTATCCAGACACATCAGTGACCTGTAGTCCAAGTGATTGTCATCTTTCTGAATAGGGCACTGCATACAGCATGGGGAATATGGAGTTCCTGTCCCAGCATACTCCATCATCCCATGCAGGTTTCATCATTACCCTTGGTACATCATGATACACAAATGCTTAACAAGATTTTTCAGAATTGTGTGGGAATGGTCTCTCCACTCTCCTTTAATTTATAATTCTCTCAGTGAGGATCCTCTCATCTGTTCAGTTTACTTGGATCATTTATTTAACTTCAATAATTTTAAGAGACCAAGCTCCCTTTTTGTTTTCTTGTATGAAGTACCTTAATCTCCTCCATCCATTTCTTCACCAATCTGTACATTCCATGTAGTTAAGAAGGGACCAATGAAATCAATTTGAGGATGCTTTACAGAAGAGAGTACCCCAAGGTCTTTCATGGATCAAGAGAGGATGAATGCTCAGTTTTGCCTGTTGTTCCACCGTCATCACCGACCAGGAGCCACCAGGCATGAAGAACTTTGTGAGCCTCACTCCACCCAGAGAGGGACCAGTTATATATATGTAATACAATCAGTACCTTTCAGGGTAGGGCACTGCACACAGCACACTGAATGTAGAGATTCAGTCCCAACAGATTCTATCATCATCTGTAGTTGCCCTCATACCACAGTTACAACGTGATAGTTGAACCCTGTACCTCTTTACTCAAACTTCCAAGGCAATGTTCACTCTGATTCTTCATGTTGCATGCTATCCTTGGTGAGAATCCTTTCTCCTGGTCAGTTTTTACCTGTATGAGTCTTAGGACCAAAAAATAAGTGTTACTAGTTTCATTGTTTCCTTAGTAAGCATATTCATTTTGGTGCCCGGTTAGCAGTGGGGTTGTTAGATATTTACAATTTAAAATGCTTGTCCATTTCCACAGTAAGAAATAACATGCTGGAAGCAGAGAAAGACAGTGGCTGAATAATATTCTAAGATGATCATTTTCCCTGTGTGTGTGTCCTGTGGGTGTGGTAAGTGGGAGAGTGGGAGAACTGAAAGCTCTGGAAAGGGGGGGGGTATTTCTTTAAAGGAAATGCTTCATGCAAGTAGTGGAAACTGCTAAATTCAACTCCTACAGGGAAGGCAGGTAGGCTATAGATCAAGAAATACTTGCTATTGCAACTGAAGTCCAAAGGGAGTCTGCAGTCCAAACTTCTTTTATAAAGCCTTTCAACTGATTATATGAGACCCACCAATATTATGGCGGTAATTTTATTTACTCATTGCTAATCTCTTAAAAAATACCTTCGCACAAACATAATTGTTGCTTGATCAAAACAGGTAACTATATCTAGTTTACCCACACAACTAACCAATCACTATATATGGTTAAAAAATTACATTTAAATATACCATACCATGTTCTAAATACTGTAGAAAGGTATATGGACCAATGATAATTGTCTTTATATATCTCTTAGAAATGTGATTATGAGGTAAACTAAATTTACACTTAAAATTAATTTAAAAACTAAAATGGTTATTATTGCCAACAATCGATGAGAAAACAAAATAATTATAAGTAGTAAATAGTTCACAGAAGGGATAACAGTAAAGTAGAAAATGGTGAACACAAGGAGGGAAGAAAAGAAAGAAAACGATATACTGGAGAATAAAATTGAACAAATTATATTATGTACATGTACAAACATCACAATGAATCCCACTACTATGCATAATTGGAATGCACCAATAAAAACAAGAATGGAAAACTAAAAATGTCTTGTAGAAAGCAAGGCCAGGTGGTATCCAAGGCCCTCCTGGGATCCAAGGACAGCAACTCAAGAATACCTGTAGCTCCAATCCCATCACCTCCCTCAGGCCACTACAATTGAAGAACATGGTGTGTGTACTCTACTCAGAAGGGCCTAGGTTACACGTAGTTAAAGTGACCAGTACCCTTCTGAGTAGGGCATTAACACACAGAATTCTGAATGTGGCGTGCTGCCTAGCAAGCTCCATTATCCCCTACAGCTTTCATCATATCCCCAGTAAAGTGTCATACCTGTACCCTGACCTAATTTGTTCCTAAGACCTAGAGAATGCAAAAGCATCATTCTTTCATCACACATTTATATCACTGAGGATCTTCCCACATACTGTGAATGCCTGCAAGGAACAAAGGAAGATTTTTCACATTTCTTTTTTTTTTGCTACATTAGGAAACACCCTAATCTCTTCAATATATCTTCACTAACCTGCAGGTGTTGAGGTTCAGAATGTACCATTTAAATAATAATGAGTGTCCTCAATATACAGGTGGCTGGCAAGGCACTCCTGAAATCAGGGAAGGCATCTCAAGTGCGCATGAAGCTCCCTTGCCATCACCATCCAGATGTCACCAAAAACACTGTACTTACTGAGCTTTAGTCTCCCCAGAGATCCTTGTTCCATGTAGTTCACTTGACTGTCAGCTTTCTCAATAGGACACTGCACATACCACAGCAAATACACAAGTGCAGCTTTAGCCACCTCCTTCATCACCTAAGATGCTGTCACAGCTTCCCCAGTACAGCACATGGCTAAACACTGATCACATTTACTCCTAGCCGGGTGTGGTGGCTCACACTTGTAGTCCCAGTATTTGGGAGGCTGAGACAGGAGGATCACTGGTTCATGGCCAGCCTCAGCAACTTAAGTGAGGCCCTGCTTCAAAATAAAAGAATAAAATTGGGCTGGGTGTGTAGCTCAGAGGTAGAATGCCCCTGGATTCCATCCCCAGTACCAAAGGGAAAAAAAAACTTATTACTAAGCCCTAGGGAATGACACCTCACTGTCCTTCAGCTTGCATCTCTCTCTGTGTGGACTCTCTCCCTGCTTCTATTTTAAGCTGGAGAGTTGTCAAGACCAAGAGAACAAGCCTGTTCCTATCTTATTTATATTACTGACAAGTAACTTAACCTCCTCCATCTTTATGTTCTAACCTCTAAGTGTTCAGGTTGTCGAAAAGGGACAATTGAAGTCATCTTAAGAAAGTGTTAGTTCAGGTAGCATCTCTGGCCTTTCTCAGATCATCAAAAACAACTCAGAGGTACCTGTAACACCAGCACCATCACCATTCAGATGCTACCACAAAAACTGTACTTCATGAGCTTTACTCTACCCAAAGAGGTAACTGTTACCTGTCATCCATGTGACCTTCACCTTTCTGGGTGGAGCACTGCACACAGCATGGTGAATGTGGAGTTCCTGCCCCATCAGGCTTCATCACCTTATACAGGTTTCATGATTGCTCTTGAAATACCCTAACTGTGATCTGAATTTTTTCTGAATTCCTTGGGATTTCCCTCTCCTATTCTCCTTCAATTTCTAACTCTCTGTGAGGATTTCCTGTTCTGCTGGGATTACCTGGATAAGTTTAAGAATCAAGAAACCAGGCTTGTTCCTCCCCCTCATTTTCCTTGTATTAGGAACTACCTCAGTTTCTTCTCAAGTCTACAGGTTTCAGTTGTTATCAAAGGACCACTGAAATCATTTTCAGGATGCTTTTTGGAAAGGTAGTCCCCAAGGTATTTATGAGAAAAGGCGAGATAGGATGCTCAGCTTGGCCTGTTGCTCCACCCCATCATTCTAGGGCCCACAAGGCATGAAGAACTTTGTGAGCCTCACTCTACCCAGAGAGTAACCAGTTACATTCATATAATAAAATTAACAGGTACCTTTCTGGACAGGGCGCTGCACACAGCAGGCTGAATATAGAGGTTCACCCCAATAGGTTCTATCATTGCCTATAGTTTTCATTGCAGTACAGTTTCAGCTTATTAGTTTAACCCTGATCTTATTTATTCTTAAGTCCAAGGAAAAGCCCATTCTGCTTTTCTTTTTCTTACATGTCTCCCTTAGTGAGGATCCACTTATCTGGTCAGTTTTTATCTGACTGATTCCTAGGACCAAAAGAACACATGTGTTAGTGATTTTTTTGCTCCCTTAAAAAGAATATCTATAGTCTGTAACATTGGAGTTGTTAGATATTTACCATATAAAATGTGTTTCTCTTCTCCAACCTTGTAATATAAAACAACCCTAGAGATAAGGAAAGATAAAAGATGGGGATGTTCTCTGCTGGTTGTTTATCCAGTGGCATGTGTGCATATGTATATACATGTGCATGTGCGTGTGTCTGTGTGTGTGCACACATGGGATGGGGGGGTTGACAGCAAGAATGAGAGTAGGGAGGGGAGGGGATTCACTTTAAGAAAATGGAGCATGCCACCATAGAAAATGGCAAATTTTACTTCTTTTTGGCTTCCTGGCAGACTGGAGATCAAGAAAGAGTTGACATTAGAACTTATGTCTAAAGATAGTCTGAACTTAGTTCCTGTATTTTCAACCTTTGAGCTGATTAGATGAGACCCACCCATGTAATGGAGGGTAAACTGCTTTACTGATTCTTAGTTTGATTATCAATGAAGGTATTACTACCATTGACATTATGTCCATATGAGAGAATACCAATGTCAATCTCAGTACCCTGTTTGGGGAAAGGGGGGATGGGGAGGGAGCCGGGGTAAAGCCCACCAAGTGCTGTGTGCATGTATGTCATTATCAACATAATTTACATTATGATGTGTATCTATAATGCACCTATAAAAGTGTATTAAAAATAAAAAGCTACCTTCAGAAAAATACATCTGCTGTTTGATCAAAACTGAGTTTCACATCCTAGCTCAGTTGATACAATTAACCATATATAACATATGTTTAAAAGGAGAAAGTAAACAAAAATACCAATACAATAGTACCAAGGAGGAACTATTATAAAAATATGTATGGAAATCAGATAAGTATCTTGAGTATATATGTTAGAATCACTGTTTAATATGAGGTAAAACGAAATGTACAATTAATTAATTTTAAAATATCTAAATCTCATTTTCTTTGGGGTCTTAACAAAATCTCTTTGAACCACACTTTTATCAATGCTTCTTAGCTGTATAAATTATAAAGTTTAATAATAAATCCAAAATCACTAAGCATTAATAATTATCATTATTAAAACATCCTAATGTTAATATTCCTGATAATTTGGTAAATTCAACCTCAGCATATCTGACCACATAAAATTTATGTTAAAAATATACCACAGTATCAGTTCTAAAATAATTGAGGAGGCATATACTAACGAATTTTTAACATAACAGTGACAAAATCATTAATAACTATATTATTATGCCACTCATTTGCACCATTGTGATAAGAAATTTCTCACAACAAACTGAAGAAGTCCTTTTTTGATATGAAATTTAATTTCATACTATTTGGAGATTTCCAGATGTCTGAGTTCTAGGTGGGAAGGAGTTCCAACTGAATTGAAAAAGTAATCTTAAGCCGGGCATGGTGGTGCAGCCTTGGGAGGCTGAGACCGGAGGATTCGGGTTAGTGGCCAGCCTCAGCTACTTAGTGAGGCCCTCTGCAACTTAGTGAGACCCTGTTTCAAAATAAAGAATAAAAAATAGGGCTGGGGGTGTATCCTGGAGGTAGAATGCCCCTGGGTTCAATTCCCGGTACCACAAGAAAAAAAAGAAAAGAAAAAGCAATCTTGCTGAAAGTGGTACATACAGATTGATGTGACTTTTAAACCTTTGAATTCATACTATGAGATGCAGTCATAATGTAGAGAAATTCAACAAGCATGAGCTTAAGGAAGGTGATATAGTGAGTCTTGGCAACACCAGGAGCCAAATTACACATTCACCATAAAAAGCAATCATTTGGTGATATTCTAGAGGATGAAGAGATGCATAAGAATGATCAGATAGAGCTTTACAGCGTAATTTGAAATTGTGGCAGAAAACATATTATTTTGGTAATTTACACAAATTAACCTCTACTCTATCCAATGTATCATCTGAGACTTCAAGATGTAACTTGAATGAAAACAAATATATCTGCTAGGCACGGATACATATGAAATGTTTTGAACAGCTAAAAGTAACTACTTGGGAATTTCTCGTAGATTTTCTAATTACATCATTGCAAAAAATTTGCAGAATAAAAGAGTAATGACAGAATGTATTAGACTTGTCATATGGATTAAATGAGGTCATATGAAAACATGCATTTTGCAAACAAAATTTGCAAAACTACAAAATCAATCACAATGGCACAACATACCTACTAAATTGTTAATGATGATCAGATGCATTCTTATTTACAATCTCACTATTTAACTACCAAAATTATACTTCAAGTTCTTAACATTAATTAAATTATCCCTTTCTTATTTCCACATTCCGATAGAGATCAGTGCTTCAGTAAGAGCTCACGGCAAACCTGAACAAGGACACAAAGCCTTTTCAAATCATTATTTTAGAACTCAGATATCAACATAAAATGTATCCTTACAAAGTGAGACTTCAGTATTGCTAGTGAAAAAATACTTGAGATTTTGCCATATAAATCTATGTTGAAAGCAATTTCAAAATCATATTATCATACAACTAGAATGGAATACATTTTTAAGAAATAAGGTGGATGGACAAACATAATAAGCAAAAATCAATATGGCTAGTTGGGCATGACAGCACACACCTGTTATCCAAGTATTTGGGAGGCTGAGAAAAGAGGATCCTAGGCCCAAGACCAGTCTCAGCAACCTAGCAAGACCCTGTTTCAAAACAACAAAAAAATAAAAAGGAATGGAGATGTAAATCGCTAGTAAAATGCCACAAAATAATAAGGCTGTTGTCAACAAGTTGGTCAGAAAACACAGTAATTATGAATAATAGGTAATTCATAACAAAATTCACAGAATGGCTACAAATGAATTCATCTTATCTTTTCCAGATGTCTATGCAGAAAGGGTCAAATTTGTCCAGCAACACCTAAAACCTGCAATATTTAGCATATTCTCTTTGTAGAAAAATGGCGCATATCTGTTCATATAATTTGGGTTTAGACCCCAGTAGTCTGGTGGCCGCAATGAAAGCCTAAATGGACCAGAGATGCCTGAGGTCCCAGTGACCTCAGGGATATGAAAATGTCAATCAAGGTGCTTGAATCTCCACCCAACACCATCCACGGGCCACAACAAATGAAGAATAAGGTTAGCCTTATTCTACCCAGACACATTATGGGGACTTGTATTCCAAGTTACTGTCACCTTTCTGAGTGGAGCACTGCACACAGCATAGAGAATGTGGAGTTCCTGCCCCAGCAAAGATCATCCCATACAGGTTTCATCACTGCATTTGGTACAACATGATACCCAAACTCTAAACTTGAGTTTTCAGAATTCTGTGGAAATGGTCTCCCCGCTGTCCTTTAACATCTAACCAAACTCTAAACTTGAGTTTTCAGAATTCTGTGGAAATGGTCTCCCCGCTGTCCTTTAACATCTAACTCTCTCATTGAGGATCCTCTCATCTGTTCAGTTTACTTGGATAATTTTTTTAAACTTGGATATTATTAAGAATTGAGAGATCAAGCTTGTTCCTCCATTTTTGTTTTCTTGTATAAAGAAGTACCTTAATATTCTCCATCCATTTCTTCTCCAATCTGTATGTTACATGTAGTTAAGAAGGGACCATTGAAATTATTTTGAGGATACTTTATACAGGAGTAGTCATCAAGACCTTTCAGGGATCAGGAGAGGATGGATACTCAGTTTTACCTGTTGCTCCACTGCTATCACTGTCCAGGAGCCACTAGGCAGGAAGAACATTGTGAGCCTCACTCCACCCAGAGGGACCAGTTACAAACATGTAATCCAAGTAATCAGCACCTTTCAGGGTAGGGCACTGCACACAGCAGGCCAACTGTAGAAGTTCAGTCCCAACAGGTTCTATTGTCCCTTGTAGCTTTCCTCACACCAGTTACAACTTGATAGTTGAACCTTGAATTTCATTATTCAAACTTCCAAGGCAATGCCCACTCTGGTTCTTCATGTTGCACATTACCCTGGGTAAGGATTCTCTCTACTGGTCAGTTTTTACCTGTATGATTCTTAGGACCAAAAAAAAAGTTTGTTAGTAATTTTGTTGCTTCAATAGTAAGTATATTCATTTTGGTGCCCAGTTAGGCAGTGGGATCGTTAGATATTTACAATTTAAAAATGTTTTCCCATTTCTACAGTGAGAGAATAACACATTGGAATTAGAGAAAGATGGTGGCTGGATAACATTCTGAGATGATGTCTCCAGTGTGTGTATGTTCTGTGGGTGCGATAAGGGGGAGAGATGGAGGGACTGAGTGTGAAACCTGAAAGCTCTAGGTGGGGGACAGGATTTCTTTTAAAGAAATGGCTCATGGAGTAGTGGAAACTGCCTAATTCAACTCTGAAAGGGAAGGCATGCAGACTAGAAATCAAGAAAGATTTGCTATTAAACTGAAGTCCAAAGGGAGTCTGGAGTCCAAACTTCATTTTCTTAAGGCCTTTCAACTGATTACATGAGACCAGTCCATATTATGGAGGGTGATCCTCTTTACACATTGTGATATCATTAAAAAATGCCTTCATATTAACATAATTATTGTTTGATCAAAACAGGTTATCATATCTAGTTTACACACACAACTAACTATCCAATACAAATGGTTAAAAGAAAAATCACATTTAAATATATGGTACCATGGTCTAAATAGTGTGAAAATATATGTGGAGTATAGATATTTGTGTCTATATATCTCTTAGATTCTGTGATTATGAGGTGTACTAAATTTACACTTAAAAAGGAATTTAAAAATTAAAATGGCTTGTCAACACCAATTCGTCAGAAAATACAATGATTATGAATAATCAATAATTCACAGAAGGGAGACCAGTAGAATAGAGAATTACAAACACAAGGAGGGAGTAAAAGTAAGAAAACAATGACTGGAGAATGAAATTGAAGAATTTCTGTTATATGCATGTACAAATAGCACATTGAATCCCACTATTACTAATAATAAGAATGCACCAATAAAAACAAGAATGGACCACTAAAATATCTTCTAGAAGCATAGGCCAGGTGACATCCAAGGCCCTCCTGGGATTCAAAGAAGGCAACTCAAGAATACCTTTAGCTCCAATCTCATCACCTCCCTCAGGCCACTACAATTGAAGAACATGGT
>PVJS01063785.1:0-10402 GCA_004027185.1 Glis glis | reverse complement strand
TCTCTCTCTCTCTTTCTCTCTCTCTCTCTCTCTCTCCCTGTTTCTCTCTCTCTCTCTCTCTCTCTCTGTATCTAGTGAGACCCTCCGCAACTTCATGAGACCCGGTTTCAAAATAAAGTATAAAAAAAATAGGGGGTGTAGCGCGGAGGTAGAATGCCCCTGGGTTCAATCCCTGGTACCACACAAAAAAATAATAATAATAAAATAAAATAGGGCTGGGGTTGTGGCTCAGAGGTAGAACACTCTTGGGTTTAATCCCGAGTACCAAAAAAAGAAAAAGAAAAAGGCACAGAACAGGATTATATGGAGAGAAGGTTAGGAAAAGTTGGACGATGGTGTGCTATTCATACAGGAAAGACTTGGAGCTCCGTGGAACCAGCCACGGTGGTGAGAACACTTTCCCTTGCAGTGGTGGTTTCTTTCCATTGTACAGAGGTCTATCGCTTTACTGTGCTTTGGCCATATATATGTACAGCATGCCTCAGCTGCTACTGGCTGTCCTACCATGCAAGTTTGCAAAAGTCTAGTAACAAAAGGAAATTCACCACAATTTCTAGAACCATTTTTTCCAAATGATCCAATACTAGTAATATACTAGCATATAAGAAGTCATGTTGAGCTGGGCGTGGTTTCACACACTTGTAATCCCAGTACCTGGGAGGCTGAGACAGGAGGCCAGCCTCAGCTACTTAGTGAGGCCCTCCACAACTTAGTAAGACCCTGTTTCCAAATAAAAAATAAATATAGGGCTGGGGGTTTAGCTCAGAAGTAGAATGCCCCTGGGTTCAATCCCCAGTACCCCCCTTTAAAAAAAAGTAATTGTTGACTTTTTATTTCACCATCATGATTTCTCTGCTGAGTAAAAGGTATTTTAAATATTTAGGGCTGAGCCGGGCGTGGTGGCGCACACTTGTAATCCTAGTACTTGGGAGACGGGAGGATCCGGGTTCGTGGCCAGCCTCAGCTACTTAGTGAGACCTCTGTAACTTCGTGAGACCCGGTTTCAAAATAAAGTATAAAAAATAGGGCCGGGGGTATAGCTCGGAGGTAGAATGCCCCTGGGTTCAATCCTGGGTACTGCAAAAAAAAAAAAAATTTAGGGCTTAGCAACTGGAAAGTGATTAAATTTATATTTAGAACTTGGTTTGCAATTTTACTTTGTTCAATAATAAATCATAACTGGGTGTGGGTAATACATACCTGTAATCCCAGTACTTAGGAGGCTGAGATAGGATCACAGGTTCAAGGACAGCCTCAGCAACATAGCAAGACTCTCAGCAACCTTGCAAGACCCTGTTTCAAAAAATAAAAAGGGCTGAGGGTTGAGGGTGTATCTTGGAGGTAGAATGCCTCTGGGTTGAATCCCCAGTACCACAAAAAATAATAAATCATTAGGTTCAGGTTAGAATAATCCAAAATAGTTATCATTAAGTTGTCTGTAGGAAACCCTGACTTTAACCATGGAGTAGCAACTGTTTTTCCTTGTTCTTTAAAGACTCCAAGCTAAGTGTGGTGGCATACACCTGTAATCCCAGTATGTAGGAAACTGAGACAGGAGGATCACAGGTTTCAGACCACCCTCAGCAACTTAGCAAGACTCTAAGCAACCTAGTGAGACCCTGTTTCAAAACAAAAAAATAAAAAAAGGTCTGAAGGTATGGTGTGGATAGAATGCTCCTGGGTTCAATACCAAGTACCACAAAAAATAAGGACTCCTGCATATATAAAGACTCCAGTATCTATCTATGAGGTAAAAGAAACCACACTGTGTTAGAATATAGAAGTATGAGTGGTTTTCAAATTGCTACTTGTATCCCAACTTGACAAGTTTCTTAAGGGCAGGAATTAGTTCTTGTTTTGCATTGTATATTTGAAATATTAAGTAATTATACTCTTGGCATATACATTACCTCAGCTATTCCATGATACCTTGAAGAGTCTATTCATAACTCATAAAATTGTATTGCAATTTGTTGTACTAAATGTGTTAATAACAATATTCTGGCCGGGCATGGTGGCGCATGCTTGTAATCCCAGTACTTGGGAGGCGGAGACCGGAGGATCCGGGTTCGTGGCCAGCCTCAGCTACTTAGTGAGGCCCTCCGCAACTTAGTGAGACCCTGTTTCAAAATAAAGGATAAAAAATAGGGCCGGGGATGTAGCTCGGAGGTAAAACACCCCTGGATTCAATCCCTGGTACCGCAAAAAAAAATAATAATAATATTCTATTAAACCTTTTATGTGTGTATGTGGGGGGGGATACTGGGGATTGAACCTAGGAGCATTCTACCTCTGAGCTACACCCCCAGCCCTATTTTATTTTTTATTTAGAAACAGAGCCTCACTAAGTTGCTGAGGCTGGCTGGGAACCTGTGATCCTCCTGTGTCAGCCTTCCAAGTACTGGGATTACAGGCATGTGCCACCATGCCCATCTTTTTTTTTTTGCAGTTCTAGGGATTGAACCCAGGGGCATTCTACCTCCGAGCTACACCCCCAGCCCTATTTTATTGTTTATTTTGAAACAAGGTCTCATTTAAGTTGTGGAGGGCCTCACTAAATACTAGGGATTGAACCCAGGGGCATTCTACCTCCGAGCTACACCCACAGCCCTATTTTATTCTTTATTTTGAAACAGGGTCTCATTTAAGTTGCAGAGGGCCTCACTAAGTAGCTGAGGTTGACCGTGAACCTGCAATCCTCCTGTCTCAGCCTCCCAAGTACTGGGATTACAAGTGTGTGCCACCACGCCTGGCTTCCAGCTTATTTTTTGTTTTGAAACAGGATCTCATTAGGTTGCTAAGGGTCTTACTAAGTTGCTGAGGCTGGCCATGAACCTGCGATCCTCCTGTCTCAGTCTCCCAAGTACTGGGATTACAAGCGTGCACCACCACGCCTAGTCTGTACTATACCTTTTACATGCATTACTTCATTTGATACTTAGAACTGTCCTGTGAAGAACAGACATGCATGTTCTTGCCTGATTTTACAGATAAGTGGTAAACTGTCAAAGATCACACAGTTAGTGAGTGGCAGAGCTGAGATTTGAACCTAGCTTGTCTGACTACAAAGCCTGTGTGCTTTACATTATACTTTGTGCTATAAAGACCCTCAGAAGTCATCCAAGCCAGCCCTTAGAATTTCTAGATGAAGTGGTGTGTCCCAGAATGATGTTGATGTGCCTCATTATATTATTGTGTGTGTGTGTGTGTGTGTGTGTGTGTGTGTGTGTGTGTGGTGCTGGTGATTGAACTCAGGGGCATTCTACCTCTAAGCTACACACCCGGCCCTTTTTATTTTTATTTGAAAACAGGGTCTCACTAGGTTGCTAAGAATCTCGCTCAGTTGCTGAGGCTGTCCTCAAACCTGCAATCCTCCTATCTCGTCCTGTATAGGCATGCACCACCATGCCTGACTTTTGTTTTTTGTTTTTTTTTTTTTTTTTCTGTTTTGTGATACTGGAGATTGAACCCAGGGGAATTCTACCTCAGAGCTACACCCCCAACCCTATTTTATTTTTATTTGGAAACAGGGTCTTGCTAGGTTAAGAGTCTCACTACTTGCTGAGGCTGTCCTTGAACCTGTGATCCTCCTGTCTCAGCCTCCTAAGTACTAGAATTACAGGCGTGTACCACCACACCTGGCTCTGCAATTTAGGGTTTTTTTAAATAAATAAACACACACACACATACACACACGCACATACATATATATATATATATACATATATACATATATATGTATGTATTTACTATACTATGCCTTTTATTGTTGGAATACACGCCTTCTACTTACATAAAAAAGTGCATCGTGAGCTGAGCATGGTGGTGCACACGTGTAATCCCAGTACTTGGAAGGCTGAGACAGGAGGATTGCAGGTTAGCGGCCAGCCTCAGCAACTTACTGAGAACCTCCGCAACTTAGACCCTGTTTCAAAATAAAGAAAAAAAAAATAGAAGCCGGATATGGTGGCACACTCCTGTAATCCTAGTACTTGGGAGGCTGAGGCAGGAAGATCTCAGGTTCAAGGCCAGCCTCAGCAAGTTAGGCCCTGTTTCAAAATAAAAAATAAAATAGTGCTGGGGAAGCTGGGTGTGGTGACCCATGCCTGTAATCCCTGTACTTGGGAGTCAGACAGGAGATCACAAGTTCAAGGACAGTCTCAGCAAGTAGTAAGACTCTCATCAACCTAGGGACACCCTGTTTCCAAATAAGAAATAAAATTGGGCTGGGGGTGGAGCTCAGAAGTAGAAAGCCCTTGGGTTCAGAACATCCCCAGTACTACAAAAACAAAAAAGAATAAAAATAGGGTGTAGCTTGGAGGAAGAATGCTCCTGGGTTCATCCCCAGTTCCGAAAAAAAAAGTGCATCGTAAAACAGTATGCCATCTTTTGCCAGTAGCATATTGTGTTTACCACATGTCCTTTTTTGATACTGGGGATTGAACCCAGGGGCATTCTGCCTCTGAGCTACACCTCCAGCTCATTTTATGTTTGTTTTTATTTTTAATATACTTTTATTGGTGCATTATAGTCTCACATCATAGTGAGACTGTAGTCATAGTTCATAGTGACAGTGACACACATGCACACAGCACTTGGTGGGCTTTCCCCCAACTTCCTCCCCACTCCCCCTTCCTCATACAGGGTATTGAGATTGACATTGGTATTCTCACATATGTACATAATGTCGATGGAAGTGATTCCTTCACTGATCCTCCGTCTCCCCGCTCCCCTTCCCCTAGACCATCTCCCTGGCTCCACTGAGGTTTCTCCTCCATTATCTGAAGTCCCTCTGGTATCCCGATTACTCCCTGGCTTCCATATATGAGAGGAAACATATGACCCTTCACTTTCTGTGACTGGCTAATCCCACTTAACATAATGTTCTCCAGGTCCATCCATTTTCCTGCAAATGACATAATTTTGTTCTTTATTGCTGAGTAGAATTCCATTGTGTATATTTCCCACAATTTTGTAATCCATTCATCTGTTGATGGACACCTAGATTGGTTCCATAATTTGGCTATTGTGAATTGTGCTGCTATGAACATGCATATGCATATATTACTGTAGTTCTCTGATTTCAGTCCCTTTGGAAAGATACCCAGGAGTGGGATAGCTGGATAATTTAGGTTAAATGAATTATATGTTGTCAACTAAGAAGCTCCATTTTTAAAAATTATACCTTTGGGGCCAGATGCAGTGGTGCATGCCTGTTATCACAGCTACTTAGGAGGCTGAGGCAGACGGATCACAAGTTTGAGGCCTGTCTGGGAAACTTAGTGAGACCCTTTCTCAAAGTAAGATAAAAAGGGCTGGGGGTGTAGCTCAGTCGTAGAGTGGTTGCCTAGCATGCGCTAGGCCCTGGGTTCAATCCTGAGTACTGCAAGAAAAATTATTATGATAATTATGATTTGCAGTACTGGGGATTGAACCCAGGGGTATTCTACCTCCAAGCTACACTCCCAGCCTGATTTTATTTTTTATTTTGAAATGGAATCTCACTAAGTTGAGGGCCTATGTTGCGGAGGCTGGCCGTGAACCTGCGGTCCTTCTGTCTCAGCCTCACAAGTACTGGGCTTACAGACATGCACCACCATGCCTGGCTAACACATAGCCTGTTAGGGAAGTGTTCCAACCAAGGCTTACAGGGACAAGAAAAGCAATTTTAAGTTTCCCAGTATTTGAAATGAACATGCATTAAATTACTAGACAGAGGGCCGGGCGTGGTGGCGCATGCTTGTAATCCCAGTACTTGGGAGGCTGAGACCAGAGGATCCCGGGTTCGCGGCCAGCCTCAGCTACTTAGTGAGGCCCTCCGCAACTTTGTGAGACCCGGTTTCAAAATAAAGTATAAAAAGCCGGGCGTGGTGGCGCACGCTTGTAATCCCAGTACTTTGGGAGGCGGAGACCAGAGGATCTGGGTTCGTGGCCAGCCTCAGCGCGCATGCGCGCGCGTGCAATATCTCTTTCTCTCTCTCTCTGTCTCTGTCTCTCTCTCTCTCTCTCTACCTAGTGAGGCCCTGCGCAACTTCGTGAGACCCGGTTTAAAAAATAAAGCATAAAAATATAGGGCCGGGGGTGTAGCGCGGAGGTAGAACGCCCCTGCGTTCAATCCCCGGTACTGCAAAAATAAATAAATAAATAAATAAATAAAGTATAAAAAATAGGGCCAGGGGTGTAGCTTGGAGGTAGACCGCCCCTGGGTTCAATCCCTGGTACCGCAAAAAAAAAAAAATTACTAGACAGAATTTTGTAAATACACAAGGACTCCTTTTATCTTAGCGTCAGTGTTCTCATCTAAAAAAGGGAACACCTGAACTGGGCGCGCTAGGCACACACCTGTAATCCCAGTACTTGGGAGGCTGAGACAGGAGGATCACAGGTTGAAGGTTAGTGTCACCAACTTAGGAAGACTGTGTTTCAAATAAAAAATAAAAAAGGGTTGGGGGCATAGCTCAGAGATGTCCATGTGTTCAATCCCTAGCACCAAAAAAAAAAGAGAAAGAGAACACCTGCTTTGCCATGTCATGGCATCCAGGTGGTTTGTTTTGCTTTGGTTTGGTTTGATTTCTGTGGTACTGAGGATTAAACCCAGGGGCATTCTTCCTCCGAGCTACACCCCCAGCCCTATTTTATTTTTATTTTGAAACAGGGTCTTGCTAGGTTGATGAGAGTCTCAACTACTTGCTGAGGCTGTCCTCCAACCTTCAATCCTCCTGTCTCAGCCTCCTAAGTACTGGAATTACAGGTGTGCACCACCATGCCCCACTGAGGTGTGTGTTGAATGAGGGGATCCATGCAAATGCTCTTTGTAAGTAACAAAAGACTATCCAAATGTAGTTTGTTAATATGACCTGGGTATATAACAGAATTCTAATTTTGTTCTCCAGCCACTTATGAATCAGTATTGTTCCATCAGCTACAAGAAATAAAGGAAGTTCAGCAAGATGAAGCTCTCCAACTGCCAAAAGACCTAGATTATTTGACTATCAGGGATGTGTCTTTGTCCAGTGAAGTTCGAGAGAAACTACACTTCAGTCGCCCACAGACGGTAAGAAAAGGTGCAGTAGAATGGAAACAAGTTATAAGTAAAGAGCCACTGCTTTGGTTTTTTTTTTTTTTTTTTTTTTTTTTTTTGCAGTACCGGGGATTGAACCCAGGGGTGTTTTACCTTCAAGCTACACCCCCCGCCCTATTTTTTATCCTTTATTTTGAAACCGGGTCTCACGAAGTTGCGGAGGGCCTCACTAAGTAGCTGAGGCTGGCCACGAACCCTGATCCTCCTGTCTCCGCCTCCCAAGTACTGGGATTACAAGCGTGCGCCACAACACCCAGCCTCTGCTTTCATTTTTTAAAGCTGGGGTTACTATGGCCATATAACTAATGTTTCATTTAATCATAAGAAATTTAACCTCGTATTTTCTTTCTTTTTTGTGTGTGTGTATGTGGTGCTAGGGATTGAACCTAGGGGCCATTCTACCTCTGAGCTACACCCCCAGCCCTGTTTTATTTTTAATTTATTTATTTATTTATTTATTGCGGTACTGGGGATTGAACCCAGGGGTATTCTACCTCCGAGCTACACCCCCAGCCGTATTTTTTATTCTTTTTTTTTTTTCGGTACCGGGGGTTGAACGCAGGGGCATTCTACCTCCGCACTACGCCCCCGGCCCTATTTTTTTATACTTTATTTTGAAACCGGGTCTCACGAAGTTACGGAGGGCCTCACTAAGGAGAAAGAGAGAGAGAGAGAGAGAGACAGTGAGAGAGAGAGAGAGAGAGAAAGCTGAGGCTGGCCGCGAACCCGGATCCTCAGGTCTCTGCCTCCCAAAGTACTTTTTTATTCTTTATTTTGAAACAGGGTCTCACTAAGTTGCAGAGGGCCTCACTAAGTAGCTAAGGCTGGCGGCGAACCCAAATCCTCTGGTCTCAGCCTCCCAAATACTAGGATTACAAGTGTGCGCCACCACACCCGGCTTATTTATTTATATTTTATTATTTTATTTTATTTTATTTTATTTTATTTTAGTACTGGGGATTGAACCCAGGGGCATTCTACCCCTGAGCTACACCCCCAGCCCTATTTTTTATCCTTTATTTTGAAACAGGGTCTCACTAAATTGCAGCGGGCCTCACTAAGTAGCTGAGGCTGACTATGAACCTGCGATCCTCCTGTTTCAGCCTCCCAAGTACTGAGACTAAGGCATGCGCCACCAGGCCTGTCTCTGTTTTATTTTTTATTTGGAAACAGGGTCTCTCTTAAGTTGCTAAGGATGGCCTTGAACCTGCGATCCTCCTGTCTCAGTCTTGTATTTTCTTTATCTGTATGTATAGCAAATGGTGGTATATCTCTATGAGAGATGAGAAGACTTAGTTGAAATAAATAACTGGAAGTTAAGAATTGATTTGAAGCCAGGCATGGTGGCACATGTCTGTAATCCCAGTACTTGGAAGGCTGAGACAGGAGGATCGCAGGTTGAAAGCCAACCTCAGCAACTTAGTAAGTCTCTTTTTAAAATACAAAATAAAACAGCTAGGCATGGTGGCGCATGCTTGTAATCCCAGTACTTGGGATGCTCGGACAGGCAGATCGCAGATTCATGGTCAGCTTCAGCTACTTAGTGAGGCCCTCTGCAACTTAGTGAGACCCTGTTTCAAAATAAAAGATAAAAAATAGGGCTGGGGGTGTAGCTCGGAGGTAGAATGCCCCTGGGTTCAATCCCCAGTACCACCAAAAAAATAATAATAATAACAATAATAAAGCTGGGCGTGGTGGCACACGCTTGTAATCCCAGTACTTGGGAGGCTGACACAGGAGAATCACAGGTTCTTGGCCAGCCTCAGCAACTTGTGAGGCCCTCCACAACTTAGACCCTGTTTCAAAATAAAGAATAAAATAGGACTGGGAATATAGCTCAGAGGTAGAATGCCCTGGGTTCATTCCCAGTACTGCAAAAAATAATAATAATAATAAGACAGGAATGATGGCACACACTTGTAATCCCAGTAACTGGGGAGGTTGAGACAGGAGGATTGCAGGTTTGCGGCCAGCCTCAGCAACTTAGTGAAAAAGCCAGGTGTGGTGACCCATGCTTGTAATCCCAGTACTGGGGAGGCTGAGACTGGAGGATCGCAGGTTCACAACCAGCCTCAACAACTCTGAGACCCTCCGCAACTTAGTGAGACCCTGTTTCAAAATAAAAAATTAAAAAGTGAGGCTGGGGGTGTAGCTCAGAGGTAGAAAGCCCCCGGGTTCAATCCCAAGTACCATACACACAAAAATAAATAACTAAAAATAAAAAATAAATAAAAATAAAATAGGGTAAAGCTCAGGAATAGAATGCCCCCCTCAGTTCAACCCCAGTACCACACACAAAAAAATTGCTTTGATTATAGCTATTTTCTAGTCCACCCATGAGCTGAACTATCAGTGCAAGCTAGTGTGTGTATTTGCATGATTTAAAAGAAACCACTCTAAATTAAAATATAATCTGAGCATGGTGGCTCACACTTGTAATCCCAGTACTTGGGAGGCTGAGACAGGAGGATCACAGGTTCAAGGACAGCCTCAGCAATTTAGCAAGGGCTTCTGCAATTTGGTGAGACCCTGTTTCAAAACAAAAAAAAGGAAAGCCAGGTGTTATGGCACATGCCTGTAATCCTAGTACTTGGGAGGCTGAGACAGGAGGATCATAGGTTCGAGAACAGCTTCAGTGAATAGTGAGACTCTCATCAACCTAGGGAGACCCTGTTTCAAAATAAAAAATAGGGCTGGAGGTGTAGCTCAGAGTTAGAATGCCCCTGGTTTCGACCCCCAGTACCACCAAAAAAAAAAAAAAAGAAAAGTGTTTGTGTGTATGTGTAAAAAACACATTTTAGAGCTGGGTGTGGTGGCACACACTTGTAATCCCAGTACTTGGGAGGCTGAGACAGAAGGATCGCAAGTTCGCAGCCAGCCTCAGCAACTTAGTGAGGCCCTCTGCAACTTAGCGAGACCCTGTTTCAAAATAAAAAATAAGCGCTGGGCGTGGTGGCGCATGCTTGTAATCCCAGTACTTTGGGAGGCGGAGACAGGAGGATCCGGTTTGCGGCCAGCCTCAGCTCGCTCGCTCTCTCTCTCTCTCTCTCTCTCTCTCTCTCTCTCTACCTAGTGAGGCCCTCCGCAACTAGAGACCCGGTTTCAAAATAAAGTATAAAAAAATAGGGCCGGGGGTGTAGCGCGGAGGTAGAACGTCCCTGGGTTCAATCCCCGGTACCAAAAAAAAAAAATAAAATAAAATAAAATAGGACTGGGGGTATAGCTCAGTGGTAGAATGCCCCTAAGTTCCATCCCAGGACCAAAACACACACACACACACACACACACACACACACACACACACACACACTCTCTCTCTCT
>PVJS01063784.1:0-10403 GCA_004027185.1 Glis glis | reverse complement strand
ACTATGTATTGTTTTGCGTATGTTGAACCAGCCTTGCTTTCCTGGGATGAAACCAACTTGGTCATGGTGTACAATTTTCTCAATATGGTTTTGAAGTGCGCATCTAGTATTTTATTTAGAATTTTTGCGTTTATATTCGTTAATGATATTGGTCTGTAATTTTCTTTTTTTTTTTTGCGGTACTGGGGATTGAACGCAGGGGCATTCTACCTCCGCGCTACGCCCCCGGCCCTATTTTTTTACACTTTATTTTGAAACTGGGTCTCACGAAGTTGCGGAGGGCCTCACTAAGTAGAGAGAGAGAGAGAGAGAGACAGACAGGGAGAGCGAGAGAGCGCGCACGCGTGTGCGAGCTGAGGCTGGCCGCGAACCCGGATCCTCCGGTCTCTGCCTCCCAAAGTACTGGGATTACAAGCGTGTGCCACCACGCCCGGCTGTAATTTTCTTAAGGTATCTTTATTTGGCTTTGATATTAATGTGATGTTGGCCTCGTGAAAGAAATTTGGAAGAATTCCATCTCTTTCAATTTCACAGAATAGCTTGTGAAGTATTGGTTTTAGTTCTTCTGTAACGGTTTTGTAAAATTCGGCTGGAAAACTATCTGGACCTGGGCTTTTCTTTGATGGCAGACTTTTTATTGCTGTTTCTATCTCTGTGCTTGCTATTGGTTGATTCAGGTTTTCTATATCCTCTTGGTTCAATTTAGGTAGGTTGTATGTGTCTAGAAATCTTTCGATTTCTTCCATGTTTTCCATTTTATTGGAATATAAGTTTTCAAAATAGTTTCTTATGATCCTCTGGATTTCTCCACAATCTCTGGTGATGTCCCCTTTTTCACTTCTGATTTTGGTAATTTGGGTTGATTCTCTCCTTCTTTTGGTTAGGTTAGCTAGTGGTTTGTCAATCTTGTTAATCTTTTCAATCAGCTTCTTGTTTTGTTAATTCTTTGTATTGTTTTTTTATTCTCTATTTCATTAATTTCTGCTCTTACTTTAGTTATCTCCTGCCTTCTACTGGCTTTGGGCTTCGACTGTTCCTGTTTTTCAAGATCCTTGAGGTGTGTCACTAGGTTGTTTATTTGGATGTTTTCTGTTTTTCTTATGTGGGCACTCAGTGCTATAAATTTTCCTCTTAACACAGCTTTCAACATGTCCCATAGGTTTTAGTACATCGTGTCTCTATTTTCGTTTAATTCCAGGAACTTTATTTCTCCCATTTCTTTTCTGATCCAGTCCTTGTTCAGAAGTGTATCATTCAGTCTCCATGTATCTATGTGATTACTTTTGGTCTTCCTGTTGTTAATTTCCAGTTTCATTCCGTTGTGATCTGAGAAGATGCAGGGAATTACATCACATCTTTTGAATTTGCTGGTGCTTACATTGTGACCTAGGATGTGGTCTATTTTGGAGAATGTTCCGTGGGCAGCTGAGAAAAATGTGTATTCAGGTGTTGCTGGTTGAAATAATCTCTATGTGTCTATTAGATCCATTCGGTCTATAGTTTTCTTTAGGTTTGAAGAATCTTTATTTATCTTTTGTCCGGAGGATCAATCTAGTGGAATGAGTGGTGTGTTGAAGTCTCCCAATATTATTGTCTTTGGGTCTATTTGGGACCTCATATCCTGAAGACTTTATGAATACGGGTGCTCACACATTTGGGACATGCATGTTTACTATCATTATACCTTCTTGTTGGATTGTTCCTTTTATTAGTAAGAAGTGTCCCACTTTGTCTCTTCTGATGTGTTTTACCTTAAAGTCTGTTTTGTCAGATATAAGCATTGCTACCCCTGCTTGTTTTCGATCTCCGTTTGCATGGTCTATCTTTTTCCACCCTTTTACCTAGGGGCATTCTACCTCCGCGCTACACTCCCGGCCCTATTTTTTATATTTTATTTTGAAACCGGATCTTACAAAGTTGTGGAGGGCCTCACTAGGTAGAGCGAGAGAGACAGGGAGGGAGGGAGGGAGGGAGAGAGAGAGAGAGAGAGAGAGAGAGAGAGAGAGAGCTAAGGCTGGCTGCGAACCCGGATCCTCCGGTCTCCGCCTCCCAAAGTACTGGGATTACAAGTGTGCGCCACCACGCCCGGCCTTTTCTCCATCAACTTTAAATGATAGCTTTGCTGGATATATCAGTCTTGGTTGGAAGTTGTTTTCTTCCAGGATCTGGAGTACTTCATACCAATCCCTCCTGGCATTCCTGACTTGGGTTGAGAAGTCTGGGGTGATTTTTATTGTTTTGCCCCTGTATGTCACCTGTTCTTTTGTTCTTGCTGCATTTAGGATTCTTTCTTTGGCCTCTATGTTAGTCATTTTAATTATTACATGGCATGAGGAGGTCCTTCTTTGGTCCTGTCTTAACGGTGTTCTATGTCTCCTGTATGTGAATGTCCAAACCTTTTTCTATATTCGGAAAATTCTCTGAAATTATTTCTTTGAAGAGGTTTCTTATACCCTTGGTCTGTGCTCCTAAAACTTCAATGCCTTTTATCCTTAGATTAGGACATCTTGTATTGTCCTGTATTTCTTGGTCAGGGTGTGTTGTAATATCTTCTGTATATCGTCGACTGTGTTTTCAGTTTTGAATTAACTGTCTTCCAGGAGTGATACCCCGTTTTCCATGTGGTCGAGCCTACTAAAGTTGGCTTCTTCTGCAGTCTTTAATTCGTATATTGACTCCATTTCATTCAGAGTTTCTTTCTTAGAGCCTCAATTTCCTCTTTCATCTCCTCTACACTTTGAGACCTTTCATCATTCTGAAGATCAAAATTCGGAATTCTCCGTTTTGTATTTCCTGCAAGTCAGTATCAGTAATTTCACTTGTTGATGCATTGTGTTTCTTGTTTCTTCACTGTTCCTCATTCATGCATTTTCGGTGTTTTCAATTTTGTGTTTCTGTTGCCTCTACATCATCTTCCTTTCTGTGTATAAGACCTCTTGATGGTCCCTGTAGACCCAATTGGGTCAGTACACTGCAGGCTGTGGTTTCCTCCCGTCTGGTTGACTGGGGCGCGGTGTGTGTGTGTGTGTGGGGGGTATGTGGGCTCCGAGTTAGGGTGGTAGCATGTGAGGTGCACTTCCAGGCGCGATGTTGGGTGCGGGCTCCGAGGCGTGGGTGTCGGTGCCGGAAGATGCCCGGTCTCTGAGGCGTGGATGCTGGGGATCGCCCGAGGGTGCCTGGGCTCCGATGCAGGGCGCTGAGGATCATGTGCAGGCCCTAGGGAGGAGTGGGGGCTCCAGATCTCGGGTGGCAGTGCCGGAGGGTGCCCTGGCTCCGAGGTGCAGAGCAGAGGTTCGCACGCGGACCCGAGGGAGGCGTGGGTTCCGGGTCTCGGGTGGCAGCGCCAAAGGGTGCACGGGCTCCGAGGCATGGCGGAGGGTCACACGGGTCTTGGGTGGTGGTGCTAGAGGGTACCTGAGCTCCGAGGCCTGGCGCAGAGGCTCACGTGCGGCCCGAGAGAGGTGCAGTCTCTGGGTCCTGGGTGGCGGTGCCAGAGGGTACGCGGGGTTCCAGGCACGAGTGTTGGACATCGTGCAGGCTCGGAGCGCGGTAGTGGGGGAAGTGCGCAGCTCTGGCAGGAACCCACACTAGGGCAGCTTTTTTTTTTTTTTTTTTTTGCGGTACCGGGGATTGAACCCAGGGGCGTTCTACCTCCGCGCTACACCCCCAGCTCTATTTTTTTATATACTTTATTTTGAAACTGGGTCTCACGAAGTTGTGGAGGGCCTCACTAGGTAGAGAGAGAGACAGAGACAGGGAGAGAGAGAGAGAAAGCTGAGGCTGGCCGTGAACCCAGATCCTCCAGTCTCCACCTCCCAAAGTACTGGGATTACAAGCATGTGCCACAACGCCTGGCTAGGGCAGCTTTTGAAGGGTATTCACGATCTGCTGTTGGGATGGCCCCACCACTCACAGAATTCGGCTCCGGTTCCTCGCCCCGATTTGCTGGGGGAGGGGGTGCTATTAGCCCCAGCTGTAGGGTCCAGGGGAAGATGGTTCCTTTCCGATCCTGCCAACATGGGATTGCAGTTTTCTGTGGGATTCTGTAACTGGTAGACTCTGTGTCTGTGTAGTCGTACTCAGGTTACTGGATATTGGGTTTTGGTTCTTCTATGGATGTGCGATGTTGTTCAGTTCTGAGCCTCCGAGGCAACCTTGAGACAGGCTCGATTAGGGGCCCCTAATCCATCGCCATCTTGGATTTTCTCCCCTAATTCTTTATTTTGAAACTGGGTCTCACTAGTTGCGGAGGGCCTCACTAAGTAGCGGAGGCTGGCCGCGAACCTGGATTCTCTGGTCTCAGCCTCCCAAGTACTGGGTGCCACCACACCTGGCTCCAAATGCCTTTATATACAATGAGGTGACTGTATGATTTTTGTCCTTTATTCTTTTTTTTTGGTACTGGGGATTGAACTCAGGGGCATTCTACCTCTGAGATACACCCCAGCCCTATTTTATTTTTATTTTGAAACAAGGTCTCACTAGGTTGATGAGAGTCTCAATACTTGCTGAGGCTGTCCTCGAACCTGCGATCCTCCTGTCTCAGCCTCCCAAGTACTGGGATTACAAGTGTGTGCCACCACACCTGGCCGTCCTTTATTCTTTTTTTTTTCCTGGTACTGGGGATTGAACTCAGAGGTATTCTTCAAGCTACACCCCCAGTCCGACTTTTCTTATTTGGAAACAGGGTCTCACTAGGTTGCTGAAAGCCTCTCTAAGTTGCCGAGGTTGGCTTTGAACCTGCAATCCTCCTGTCTCAGCCTCCCAAGTACTAGGATTACAAGCATGCGCCACCACACCTGGCTCTTCCTTTATTCTTTTAATGTGGTGTATCACACTTACTGATCTGCATATATTGAACCATCCTGGCATCACAGGGTTAAATCCATCTGATCCTGATGAATGATGATGTTAAATATGGTTCACTAGTATTTTGTTGAGGATATTTACATCTATGTTCATCAGGAATATTGGCCTACAGTGTTCTTTTCTTACAGTGTTTTTGTCTGGCTTTTAAAGTATCATGCTAATGTTGGCCTTACAAAATGAGTGTGGAAGCATTCTGTTTTCTTCAATTGTTTGGAAGAGTTTGAAAAGGACTGGTGTTAGTTTTTCTTTAAATGTTTCATTCAGCAGTGAAGCTATCAGTTCCTGGGCTTTTCCTTATGAGAGATTTTTATTACTGCTTGAATATCCTATTCATTATTTATCTGTTCAAATTATTTATTTCTTCATGCTTCAGTTTGACCAACACTCATTCATGACTTGTAGTCATGCATTTCAAATAAACAAGATTAGGCTATAACATGATATGTATAATACTTTCAATACTATGAGTATACTTCAATGAAGCTTGATGTCAGATTATAAAACACTAAAAAGGATATTTACAACACATTTTTAACAACATAATAGAGTGCCTATGTTATAATCTTAGGTGAAAAAGGAACCTGAATTTTATATATACAATGACCTTGTAATGTTTAATTACATGTGTGTAGAAATACTCTGAAGCAAGTTTTCTGAAGTGTAAATGTAATATAAGAAATTATTGTTGACTTTCCTTTCCTTTTTGTATTTTTCCACATTCTACAAATTTTCTAGAAAGTCCTTCATATAATTTTAAAAAATGATACCACATGCTGGGTGTGGTGGGGCACGCTTGTAATCCCAGTACTTGGGAGGCCAAGACAGGAGGATAGCAGGTTCGCGGCCGGCCTCAGTAACTTAGTGGGCCCCCTCCGCAACTTAGTGAGACCCTGTTTCAAAATAAAGAATAAAATAGGTCTGGGGGTATAGCTTGGAGGTAGAATGCCCCTGGGTTCAATCCCCAGTACCGCAAATAAAAAAGATAACACATTAAAACAAATATTCTGATCTACAAACTCCAGCTAAGATCAATTACAAAACAACCGTGATATAATGGTAACAATAGTTAACAAGAAGCCTTACTATATAGAGGGCACTGTTTAAGAGACTTCACAAGTATTGACAAACAATCTTCACAACAAACTTAGAAGGAACTTATTATTTTGTCCCTACCCAATCAGGAAACTCTTAACTGTAACTAATAATAGAAAGCATTTCATCTGAATCACTTTTTTTTGGTAACTCAATTCACAAGGAGTAAAATAAAAGAAAATTACACAAACCAGGCATAGGGACACATGCCTGTAATCCCAGTATTTGGGAGGTTTAGCCAAGAGGATCACAGGTTTGAGGCCAGCCTCAACAATGTACCAAGACCCTCAGTGAGACCCAGTTTCAAAATAAAAAAGTAAAAAGGCTTAGAGATAAAATGTCCCTGGGTTCAATACCCAGTATCAAAAGAAAAAAAAAGTTACACAAATATTTTAAGTAATACATCTTTTCAAGTTTACAGACTGAACATCATCATTTACTATGTAGTCAGTACATGGAGTACCAGAATATGGAATTAGATTCTCAAGTGTAAAATTATGAAAAACCTAATAGGTAATATATAGAATATGTCATCTATAAAATAATTATTCTATAAGCACTAGATTTTAATCTCTCTCAAAGTTTATATGTACCCCAACATTGTTTCTTCAGGGCTTGTTATATTATTTTACACTTGATAGGTGTTTACTAAATATTTCCTGAAGGAAAATAGGTAATAATAGGTAACTGAGAAATTATGGAACGAGTCTAATTTGAATAAATGTGACCTGGTTGTAATTTCAAATATTTTTGTACTAATCAGCATTAGTACATCCAAAGCTATAACCTGAACAATTGTAATTAGGCTCACCTTAAAGATAAAAGACAAGTCAATGTGTAGCCTAGGAAAAAGAGCCAAAAGTTTAAATTTATCTGATGATCTTTTATTATCTCTAGTAATGGACTGGCTGGCAGGTATAATCCTGAAATGATCAATGGTTGAGGTAGACTGGTTAGCAGGTATAATCCTGTAATGGTGATTACATATATTATGAAAGTAACCATAAAGATCCTTAACTTCATTTACTCTGACTACATATTCACATAAGAATCTTACCACCATATTTTGGATTTATTTGGGTTTATGTATTAGTCAAAGTACATGCTGAAACAACTCCTGTTTTATTTACTACATGATTATATTTCTCAAAAGAAATGAATAAACTGGTATGCCAGTCTCTTGTGATAGTAACATGAAACGGTGGCTAGACAACCAATTAAATCTGCTACTGTATTCATAAAATTGAGTTCTAAGACATGCAAAGCTATGGATCAGACCTAAAAAAGTAGAAGCAATATATTACAGTATGAGATCATAGGGAAATGGTTGGCCTTTCGAGGTAATCTCTAGCTAGGGAAAATAAAGAATTGCAATAAAATATTCAGAAATATAAA
Source organism: Glis glis (assembly GCA_004027185.1). Classification (NCBI taxonomy): domain Eukaryota; kingdom Metazoa; phylum Chordata; class Mammalia; order Rodentia; family Gliridae; genus Glis; species Glis glis. The sequence continues at coordinate 3,047 of PVJS01063784.1, read as the reverse complement.
CAAATATAGACGCCGGGCGTGGTGGCACACGCTTGTAATCCCAGTACTTGGTAGGCAGAGACTGGAGGATCTGGGTTTGCGGCCAGCTTCAGCTACTTAGTGAGGCCCTCTGCAACTTCGTGAGACCCGGTTTCAAAATAAAGTATAAAAAATAGGCCGGGGGTGTAGCTCAGGGGGATTGTAGCCCCTGGGTTCAATCCCCGGTACCGCAAAAAAAAAAAAGAAATATAAACAAATATAACTTCATTTATTCATTCATCTATTTAAATAAAACAAAAGTGGGAATACCTTCAGACAGTTCACTAGTTCTGGATATCTGTTCTAGCTCCCAGCCAAGATGTAATGATTCATCCATACTTTGTTTCTGTGCCATTTCCAAAGTCATATTTTCTTCCATTAATTCTTCAATCTTTTTTCTATCCATATCTCGTTCCTTTTTTATTAGCAGGGAGAAAAAAATAAAGCTAAGAAACAGTACAATTTCAATTCACTATTTTATTACTCATAACTTTTATTAGAAACTGAATATGAAGATTAAGTTTCTTAAAATTTTCAGTTTGAAGGCAATAATCAGTTATTATAATTATTATTGGTCATTATACTGATCAGATGTCTGATATCCTTTAAAAGTGATCTTTGGGGACAATTAAAATGTTTCTTTGCCAGGCATGGTGGTGCACACTTGTAATCCCAGTATTTGGGAGGCTAAGACAGCAGAATTGCAGGTTTGCAGCCAGCCTGAGCAACTTAGGCCCTGTTTCAAAATACAAAAAGAATAAAATCGGACTGGGGGTGTAGCTCAGAGGCAGAATGCCCCTTGGTTCCATTCCCAGTAGCCCCCCCAAAAAAGTTTCTTTATTGTCAATATATTATTTTAGTGAGATAGCAAAAGAATTCTGATCCAATGCTAAATTCTAGCAAAGAGCTTCATTTCTGTTTTTTTTTTGGGGGGGAGAGGATGAACCCTGAGGCATTCTACCTTTGAGGTATACCCCTAGCCCCTTTTTATTTTGGAAAAGGGCCTTGCTAAGTTGCTGAGGCTGGTCTTGAACCTGGGATCCTCCTGTTTCTGCCTCCCGAGCACTGAGATTATAGGTGTGTATGGCCACATCTGGCTTACTTCTGTATTTTGTGTGTGTGCGTATGGTACTGGGGGTAGAACCCAGTGACATTCTACCACTGAGCTACACCCCCATCTCTATTTTTTTTTTAAAACAGGGTCTCACTAGGTTGATGAGGGTCTCACTACTTGCCAAGGCTGTCCTTGAACCTGTGATCCTCCTGTCTCAGCCTCTCAAGTACTGGTGTGCACCACCACACCCGGCTCTTACTTCTCTACTTTAAAAAACATATTAACAGGATAGTTTATTTATTGTAGTTTTGAAAAGTAGATAACAAAATTAATACCCATCAGTACCAAAGCAGAAAATTATACCATTTATATATTTATGTAAAGTTCGAACAATCTAAATTATGTAGCTCTCTCTTCTCTGTTAAAAGTCTCAAGGACTCTAGTCAATGCTGCCACAATAGAGAAATCAGCTAAATCTTAGAATTTTTCCTTTGAGGTCATATAATTGATCTACTCCACAAAAACTTACCATTTCCATATCATGCAGTTTAGCCTTTAGCTGTAAATTCTCTTTTTCTAATTCATGTAATTTATCAGAACGAGCTCGAGTTCCTTCTAGTTGGTCTTCCAACATGGTTTTTGTTTCTAATAAAACTTGATTGTCTTCTTTTAATTCCTACAAATATTCCAAATAGCCTTTATTTATCTATCACTAATGTGCTAATGTCTGTTAATTTTTTAAAAGTTCTATAACATAAAAATTCTTTATTGTAAACTAAAACATTAAGCCATCCTTATAAGATGTTCTCTGCAAAAGTAAAGCAAATGAATAACAGAAATACAGTTGATCTTTTTGGCTTAATTTTCCCCTGAAAATTTAAGCTACTAAGCAATCGAAATACTCAGTCCCTATATTAGAATGAGTAATACTACTATAATTTCACAGGAAATTATTGGAGAATACTTAAACTCCTTAGTCACAAGGATAAAGAACAAAATATAAGTGGTCTTCCAGATATTTAAAAGACAAATCTTCACAGAATCAAGGCTTACTTTTATTGACTGAACCAGACTTAAAATTCTATTTAGAGCTATAACTTGAAAGTGAAGGGTTTTAGGTTCTTACCATGACTTAAACTAAGACTCACATAAATGATAAACCAAGGCTCTATCAATAAATATTTTATATAAACATCTAGAGGTAATTCTTTTTTTTTCCAGAGAAAAGACAGAGGTTTAATTCAAAAAAAGGGAGATACACGTTCAAGGGAAAATGTGGGCCACCTGTGAGAGCAGCTGAGATAATTCTTAAGAATTGCAACGTGATTTGAAGATGTATACTTAAAATTCTATCTTGCTAAGTTATACGCCTGTGGTTTATAGAGTCTGAGAAAGTATAGTAAGAGAGTGGCATACTTGAGGATCCCTTAATAGTGCCATGCATACATACATCTAAATAATTGGCAAAGAATTAATATATGCTTTATATTATAGTCCTGTTGAGTCTATTTACTGGTAACTTTCAGGCTAAAGTGTTCTACTTTCTCTTTTGTTTTCATTTCTGATTTTGCATACTCCCTTCTTCTTATCCTCATACTAAAACTGACCAAAGAATCTCCTTTGTTAGAGAAAATAAGGAAATTAACCAAGAAAGGAAAAAAGGATGCAGGGACTATCAAATTCTTGCGGTCAATACTGAATTGAAACTATCAAAGAGGAAATTTTTTAAAAAAATTTATTCCAAGCCGGGCGTGGTGGCGCATGCTTGTAATCCCAGTACTTTGGGAGGCGGAGACCAGAGGATCCGGGTTCGCGGCCAGCCTCAGCTCTCTCTCTCTCTACCTAGTGAGGCCCTCCGCAACCTCGTGAGACCCAGTTTCAAAATAAAGTATAAAAAAAATAGGGCTGGGGGTGTAGCGCGGAGGTAGAACACCCCTGGGTTCAATCCCCAGTACCACAAAAAAAAAAAAAAATT